>JARFOD010094708.1:0-17308 GCA_031763545.1 Mopalia muscosa | reverse complement strand
GGACGGACGGACAGACGGACGGACCACGGAGAGTGATGAGAATAGCCCACAGTCAGAATGACTGTGGGCTAATAAAATTATTTTAATATTAGTTATAGTCAATGAATGTAGAAATCAATGTAGCTTTCTCTCAAATATTCAATATATACAATAGTGACAAATTACATTTTCAAAGAACCTCCAGGATATGTATTCAAATTTTTATTTCAATCATTCTTGTATATGGACTTATGGTCAAATAAACCTTGTACAAATATTTTTTGATAGGAAAATTATAGTGTTACATACATTAACAATAAGTCTTCTTCCCTCTCTTGTTTTCTGTAAAATTAAAATTAAAGTTTGAAAGCAATTGAACTAATTTACATTCATTTTTGTTGTGATTGTCTTAAAAGAATCTTTACATTGATTATACAACTGCTGTGGATGAATTGGAATGCAGTAATAAACACTGCTCAAGATAATGGCATAGGTTAAGCCAGACAGCACTGGGATGGTCTTGGCAAAATGCAAAGGATTGATGGATATTTAAAGCTTTTGTATGGAAACATTTTTGAGTGGTGAATAATTATGGTGAAAAAAAAACCCTATTTACTCTGAGCTGAGAAGTAATGAACTCCAGGATACATTCTTCGGGAGTCGGGAAGGAATCCAGGTCACGGAATTTTGTCTTGAATTTCTTGACAAAATCTTCCCCCGGAAATTTTTCCCACTGGTCAGAAAACCCATACTCAATCTAAAATAAAATAACAGTCAGAAAATCTTATACTCATTTTTAAATAAAGTAACAGTATCACTTCTATACCCATTTAAAGTTTTAACGCAGGCAATAAAAAGATTTTGACAAGAAAAATCTGGAAAGTAATCTGGGTAATTGGCTCGTCTGGCAACATTGTATCAACATCCTTTGGAAAAATCCTTGGAGACGGACTCATAAGCATCCAGCTATTATTGATTGCTAGGCAAAAAACGTATATATATATATTTTTATCAAACATTAAATTCCTGTAATTATAATAATAATAATAGACTTTATTTAATGAAGAAGTTCAATAAGTACAAAAAAAAACAATCTTCCTTGAGCCCCTGTGAAGGAGCTTATTATGACAGCATCTTTTAAAAATAACAGTTAATGTTAACATTATTTTTCTTTAAAAGCATAATACAAATATTACCTTAACTGGTTCTTCTTCTGCGACTGCCGCGGAACCAAACCCAGCTAATAGTGATGTCTTCGGTTTGGCTTTCTTCTTCTTAGCAGGTGGAGAGTCTGGTGTCCACTATAACCAAATAAAAACAATTACTGGTAAAGAGCTTGTGTATTGCTTGACATTCTACCGTCAAGATCATTTCACTCATGTGACAGCATGCACACAACACAAGGACACAACCTTCAACAACACTGGCAACAAACAAAGACAATTAAAGACAATCATAAGTGACCAAAATCACAACTCGGAGGAAGAACAAGATACACATGTCACATGTTAACTTTCTACATTTCAGTTTATTTAACCATCATCAGGAATCACGCTATATTATAAAAACCAAATTCAAAGACATAACAAATATACCTGCTTCTGGGTGTACCAGGGCAAAAAGAAGCCCCCTTCCAACCCCTGCACTGGTTATAAGACGTTCATATTTCTGACTAAGAAATTAAAACGCTTACCTTGAAAATAACCTGTGTTAAGGTTTCTTCGTTGTCTTGTACCAGATATTCCAGCCTCTCCCAAACAAACCAGATGTCGTGACATATCAGTCGCCATAACAACTGAAAGACCTGCAATTCCAATCAATAGTTTTACCAAGTACTGTTTTGAGTGGATTATTAAATCATGTGAAAATACTTTAGTGAACTTTCTCGTATATGCTGTGCTTGCCATCTGGTTGAAGAAAAGCACCTTGGACATCACAGGCAATGGCCAGATAGAAGACAAACACAGGACATCATACATGGCTGTATTCAGACTTAATATACAAATGTATAGTGCTAAATGTTAAAATAGAACAGCATCATACCTCTCTACATTAAAACAGGTTATCTAGATTGATTGGTTGATTGATTGATTGGGATTATACATGACTACTGTGGTTATTTTACTCATTCGATAGCATACCTGCTCAATTCGTGAAGGACAGTGTCTGAGACGAAGCAGGGACAAACAAAGACAGGCAATACGAAAATAAGGGGGTAGGGAACATGGTGCTGTAACACAAAATGGCCGGTACCTCTACAGGGTGGGGCAGCAAATCTTTTCCTTGGCGCCCCTTACAGAGAGAATCAGGACAAAGGGAAGATCTCTTTATTCATGAGCATAGATAGAATTTAGCAGCAGAAATTTAGATCAGATTCATTAATTAATTGTAGTGTTATGTTGTTAATTATTTATGATGGTGGTGGTGTATCCCAACCATAAAATGTGAAGAGTTTTTGCCCTGAAAGAAAATTAATATTCCTCCAGTGCTTTATGAATGGAACCACATCCTGGCCTAAGCCAGAACAGAATGGGTTTGTTTGATTGGTGTTTAACGTCGTACTCAAGGGTATTTCATGACGATGGACACAATTACAGGACATCACAAACAAATCTGCTTCCCGTTACCCTTTAGCTCTGCGAACACCGGGACAACAGAAAGCAACCTCTTTTCTCGCCTCTTACAATCGACCTAGGAAGCCGAAGGAGTATTCTACAGGTTCATGCCCCTTCGCTCCCTCACGGGGACAGAACAGAATGGGAGCAATATAGTGTTTCGGATGATCACCCTCATATTGTCTATAACATATCTCAGCCAGACTTGGTTCTCCAGAAAGGAAATCAGCAACAGGTGACAAGGTAACTAACCTGAGATAAGCATTCACTTATACAATCATGGTTTGGATAAAATCTTGTGTCTTCAATAAGGATAGAGACTGGAGTTATTGGGAAAGATTTAGTTACTTGCGACAACTCTGGAGTTAAATTTGCAAGTTAAAAGTTTTGTTTGCAAGAAATGTGACATTTTACTAATGTGAACTGTATGAGAATATCGTACATGGTCAGCATTTCTCATTGCACACAATCTGCTGTCCACTTTAACGTCTTTGGGTATGACCTGACATTTCTTCAACTCCTCAACAATCCAATCGAAGCGAGTTAACTTCTGTTGATCTGTCAATCTGAATATATACAAAGAAAAATTCAAGTGAAGGCTTGTTGCATAAATAGCGGTTAGCACAACATTTTACAGCATTGCTTATTTAACAGTAAATGAAATAATGTACCGCTATAAAACTGTATAAAAAAGAAAGACAGAAGCAAACTTGTTTCTATCTCAAAAAATGTATTAATAATCACAAATAAATAATGTCAGAAACCCCAAGTTTGAATCACAATGAATCACAATCAAAATTGTCTTTCTCCACAATATAAAATAAATAATGTTGGTAATAGTGCTGAATCTATTAGCCAGAGACCCAACTTCAAATACTGATGGAGGTAAGCAAAACCGTCTTTCTCAGATATATATAATGCTGTTAATGCAGATCATACACATTTTAACCAGACCAAAAAATCTTCATTTGAAAAAAATGATTTGTTTGTTTTTGTTTGATTGGTGTTTAACGTCGTACTCAAGGGTTTTCCACTTCACACTGTGACAGTCCACAGCCTCATTATGGTGGAAAACCGGGAGGAAACCTCGTAAAAACCACCCCCACGATTGCTGGAGCCACAACATGTGACTCGCTCATATACCCGATGGTCCCGTGAACGGTACATCAAAGCATTTTCAGTTCAGGAAGCGCACTCGCTACCACTGAGCCAAGGCAACGGGCCTTGAAAGAATTGAAGGAGACAAGAAATAAGTAATGGTGTTCTATTGTTGTGTTATATGATATTTTATAGCCCATTTACAAAGATTGACTTACCCATCAAAGCTCTGTAAATGTTGAAGTTCTCTGCCTGTTATACTCTCGATCAGTACCTTCATGTTTGTTCCGCTCAACAGATCCATCAGCACATTGTTCAACAGCTGATTATAAGGCATCAAGCGGAAATTCACCCAGGCTGTGAAGCCTCGGATTCTTGTTCTCAAAGACATCCTTCTTGTCTAATTTAATAATTTCTGCTATTAATCCAATCACATGCTGTTTCACAACCACAGTTCACAATCACAGGAAAGTCCTGAAAAAGACTAATAAATGTGAATACATGTAGTTATATCAGAGACAATAAATCTATAGTCTTTGGTTTTACAGAGAGGGAGAACATGACCTTTCACAAATCTTCAACACAGCTTTATTGTAAGGGGAAACCACAATCTTTTTTAAAAAGTATACTTTGGTATTTATCAAAATGCCTAATTCTGAGTTCTCCATTTTTGTGTAAAGGTGGGCTGATGGGGTTTCCATGAAAGCCCTCTTAAAATCTCCTCTCAAACATGTCAATGACTTTCCAGGTCCACAAAATGTCTTCATCCTTTAATACATTTTTGTTTTTCTAATTAATTTTAGACCTCATAATAAATACTTGTTGCAATGTACTTTTTTTCTCAGATTTAGCATAACATAGAAATCATAGAAATGTGTATCAAATGTATTGAAGTTTAAATTTAATCTGTGAGTTTTCTTTCTAGTTTTCGTTTTCACAACACAGCTATGAATGCTATACATATATGCAATCACAGCAGTATTATTTTTTTGATTTAGGTGAAAGCTATCCCAGTTGTTTCCCTAAAATGAGGACGCTTCATTGAAATTAGTATGTTTTCAAGTTATCGTGTTCAAAAGATTTTGTGATAGAAACACAGAGAGACAATAGCATAAAAGAGTTGAAAACTGTGACCTTTGAATGGTGATAATGAATGTTCGAAATGCAGCATAAGCCCCATGGTTAGAACTTGTGTCGTCAACAAAGGATCATAGGCAAAGGGTGCAGACAGGTCTGACGTATTACCCATCAAAGATACCCAAATATTGGTGAAATGAACCCACAAAAATCCCTTACTGCATACTTAAACTGTTTCAGATGTAAAATATGTACTTCACTGCTTGATAATGGGTCAAATGTATGACTACAATGTTCATTTTATTACCAAAACATGTACAATCGATCATCTACCATTCTGTGTCAACCAAAAGTAATAACTCTGCTTGTAGGTAGTCCAAGTGCTCATTGTCATACTGAGCTGCGCAAGGTTAATTCTTAATGAGACTTCCGTTTTCATGATTTAGGTCAAGCTATACTCTCGATGTGATGAGTTTATTTAACAAATACTTACACAAAATCTCACAGATTGAACCAGACAGTTTCTAATCAAAACACAATATAAACATAGTTGTTTTGTGATTTTTTGTTTGTTTGATTTTTGTTTAACGTTGTACTCAAGGGTATTTCACTTATATGACGACGGACACAAATACAAAACATCACAAATAAATCTGCTTCCTGTTACCCTTTAGCTCTGCGAACACCAGGGCAACAGAAAGCAACCTCTTTTCTCACCTTTTACGATCGACCGAGGAAGCCGTGGGAGTATTCTGCAGGGCCATGACCCACCCGCTCCCTCACAGGGCGACAAGAACAGAAGGTTTTTAACTATAATTATCCAACGCATGTGGATGGCTTTTTGAGTTTTGACCCGCTCCATGTGCCATAGGCTGCACATGGATCACAAATTTCCATGGGACTGTTAAATCATGGGCAATCAAGTATTACCAAAACTATGCTGATATCAATATATAAAAGCAAATTGCAACCAGAACACTGTGATTTTACCGTGGGACATATGCATCATACCTACATTTTATACAAACTGGAAGTTGCGATTGTTTACAAATCACTGGGACCAAATAGACTGGAGTAAACTGTCCTCTTCACTGTTCTTCAGTCTAGTTGTGATGTTAAAACTATATACTGCACGCTAGAGAGCGCATTACTAAAGACATTATGCAAAATGTACTTTAATGTTAAATGCATAGTTCTTACAAACTTTTAGGTGTTCAATAAACTACTGTCCAATAATGGTATTGAATCTGAACGATGTGATACATTTGTTATGTAAATTGCTAACTTAAATACATTAGCCAGTTTTAAAAAGTTGAAATAACGGTTCCATTACTACGCTCATAACATACAGCGGGTTTTAAAAAATATATATAAACCGTCATATAATAACCAATGAACAGTCCATAGTAAATATATGTAAAAACCGCTGCATATTGGAGCGTATTCAATTACATGTTGTCATGCGGCCATTTCCCTATCCTTGTCCCCGTCCCAAGCAATGCATCATGCTACAGCAGATTCCGCTTTAAGGCAATAACACGATTAGAAGCCTCAAACTCAGTAGCTATCGTTATGCCAGTTAATTACGGTGGCTTATAGGGGACACGATTATGTTTTTTGATTTACAATTATTATATTTTAATTTCTACTTGAGAAGTAATATTTTCGCTAAGGTAGATATAGTTTCTATTTGAGTTAAAATATTTTTTACCAACGTTGAAATTTTTTCTACTCAAGTTAAAATATTACAATTTAAGGATTCAAGTCGGGTTAAATAATTTCTACTTGAGAAAATATTAATTCAACTCAAAGTGAAACACTTTCTGCTTAAGTTGAAACATTTCTGCTTAAGTTAAAATAAATTCGACCCAAGTTGAAATATTACTACTTAAGTAGAAATAATTTCAACTCGAGTTGAAAGAGTAGATAAAAAATAACCCAAACAAAGTAAACAACAAAACATCCTGGGATTACTTTCACAATTCTGTCGTTTGGCCATCCTCGTCAGTTTTAGTCAAGCGGTCGAACAATGCCCGGCCCAAAACTACACAGCATGATGAATTAAACGTAAGCGATGAACTTAAGTGGAAATATTTTAACTTGAGTTGAAATTATTGCTACTTAAGTAGTAATATTTTAATTTAATTAGAAACTATATCTATTGAGGTGAAAATATTTTTACTTAAGTAGAAATTAAAAAAAAAGAAAATAATTGTAAATTAAAGATAAGTCACGGTATTTTATGGGAAGTTTAATCGTTCTATAACTATGGAAAAGACTTCTGACATAACGATCTTTCTCCAATATTACGACCAAAAGTGCACGGACACTAAAAATCGCCAAAATAACTGGTCGACAGCATTGACTCATGAGGAATAATATTACTTGATTGATGGATTAACTCATATGATTCAGCCAGGACCGCCGTTAACAATATGTATCGTTTCCTTCAGAGAACCTAAAACCATTGCGTAAACCAAGCCCATTGATGCACGACCGACCAAACGAACTCATCTCGAATATATCATCTAAAAGAGCAATTTTTTTTCACATATACCACCAAAGAATTACCGACAAAATAGTTTGGAAGGGAAAGACCACTGTTTGTGGACATAAAATATTATATTCATTGCGCATTGTCAAAGGTTTGTTTGTTTGTTTGATTGGTGTTTAAAGCCGTACTCAAGGGCATTTCACTTATATGACGACGGACACAAATACAGAACATCACAAACAAAACTGCTTCCCGTTACCACTTAGCTCTGCGAATACCAGGGCAACAGAAATCAACCTCTTTATATTTTGCAGGGCCATGGCCCACCAACTCCCTCACGGGGCTATTGTCAAAGGAAAACATCTGTATTGCACTTGTATAAGAGTACCCATAGTCGTTAATTAGGTAATTTAACAGGCGGGACTGGTGTCGTTGTTCGAAAACATGGTCGGTCATTAGTGTGTCTGTTTGCTTATATAATAATAACACGGCGTATACAAAAGCTTATCTCCCGAGCAAAATGTTAATATGCTGTATACATTTTAAAATAGCTATTTAAGTTACACATACGCTTAGCATATTTTCAGCTGACATGCAGTTTTAAAAATCCATTTTCTTGTACCAGGTTGATATGTGCAAGCGGTTATTTGTTGCTGTTGTTTCACTTGGGGAGGAAACCCACACTATCGACTTTATACGAAAGCATCAACCAATATGGGACAGCCACGACTACATGATATAACTATACTGTGAGTTCGAACAATGACGTCAGTTCCGCTATTTAGATAACAAACAGCCAGATTGCAAGTTCAATACAGATGGTTGTCTTTGAAAATATGCAATGAAAATAGTTTAGGTCGCAAAACAGTTGTCTTTCCCTATAACGGTGACAAGTTACTCGACTCGAATATATACAATATGTGATTGTGTAGTACCAGAAGTCTATCAAGTAGAAGTACGAAACCAGCCATTACCCAGTCCCAACGGCATTGTGACTTTCTGTGGACTTTCATATTGCCACATGACTCATTGCGCAAGATATGGTGAATTTCGTTCGTTTCACTCAGTTTGAATTTCAGAATCCACTGTTGCATTATGGGTAAAATATAACGTTTGAAAAGCGGTAGAAACAGTGTTAATGTGATATACCCATGATTCCACATCCAATTCATGTCCTTGGAGGTTTCTCTATGTCTCGCTAGGGGGCGCCTTTTCAACAAACAGCGCCTGCTCACATTGCCGTTGAGACTGTGTAATGGTTGGTTTCATACTTCTACTTGATAGACTTCTGGTAGTACTGTCTCTAAGCTCTCTCTGCTCCGGTGCTGTCAGAGCTAACGTGGAACAGGAAGCCGATCCGTTTGTGGTGGCTGTATTGCGTCCTGTTGTTGTCGTCCTGCATTTGTCCCGTCCTGTCTTTATTTTTTGCCATTGAGGTCCAGGGTGGTTTTTGTTAACCATTGGGCTGGCACGTCGTCATAAAAGTGAAATAGCTTTGAGTACGACGTTAAACCCCAATCAAACAAACAAGCCAAGCTCTCCACGTAACTGTATATATGCTTATAAACTAATATATTCCCCAGCATAGCCTACACAATACGTGTAGGCCTACATCCCAGCTTACACAACACGCGTATTCAACAGCTACACAACACGTGTATTGCCTAACGTACACAACACGTGTATTCACCAGTGTACACAACAAGGGTATTCCCAGAGTATACATCAAATGTATTCCACAGTTTACACAACATGTATATTCCATAGCTTACACAGCAAGTGTATTCCGTGGCGTACACAAGTGTAGTTCCCAGCTTGCAAGGTGGGATTTATGTGCATTTTATCTAGAGGCTAACAAACGTTCAACAGAGATTGATTGATTGATTGGGGTTTAACGTCGTACTCAATTTCAATTAGGGTATTTCAATTATATGACGACGGATTGTCAACTTCGCACTGCAACTTGCCATATTACGGTGGAACAAGACGAAACCTTATAAAAACCACCTTCACGATTGCTGGAGCCACAACATGGGACTCGCTTATGTACCCGATGACAGGCGGACTCGATCCGGTGAAGTGAGACCAGTAAAGTAAACTAATCTTGTTTAATAAAATCATTCATAATGATGCACCTAGCTACCTTTTAGAAACTCTACCGCCTCGAACATCAGAAAGTTACACATACGCCTTGAGAAATCTAAATAAATTTTCAACTGTTTATTGTCGTACTGAGAAATTTCGTCAGCCTTTCTTCCCAGCAACTGCTCGAGATTGGAATAACCTACCTCAACATATCAAACAATCTGAGTCAATCGAAGTTCTTAAAAAGCGTCTTTTTTTTATCATGGCACACGGTTAATTAATATAATTTGGAGAAGGCTACGGACAGGTTGTAGTTCCTTAAATGTTTGTTTGTCTGTTTGATTGGTGTTTAACGTCGTACTCAAGGTTATTTTACTTATATGACGATGGACACAAATATAGAACGTCACAAACACATCTGCTTCCCGTTACCCTTTAGCTCTGGGAACACGAGGGCAACAGAAAGCAACTTCTTTTCTCGCCTCTTACCAGCTCCCTCACGGGACAATTACTTAAATGAACACTTGTTTTTAGATTTTGTTACTGATAATCCAGCTTGTCGTTGTGGGAATAATTGTGAATCTGTTGAGCATTATTTCTTCAACTGTGGTAATTTTGTCAATATCAGACTTAAACTTTTACAGAATATTCAAAACCTTATACAAAAATATGACACTGTAATAACTGTAAACACTATACTTTATGGAATAAATTAAATGACAAGGGACGAAAATAATAAACTTGTTGCTCATGTAATGGAGTTCATCGCTGGGTCCAAGCAATTTTGTAATTTGCAGGCTTTTGGTACAAATCTGTTGGCCTACATGGACATGTGCACATTGAGGATTCCCATTCCCCACTATGTTTCTTTTTGTGTAGTGTTTAGTTCATATTACTGTAAGGGTTTATGCAAACAGTTGACTAGCCAGTGTAAACTTGTTGTGATTTTCCGTCAATCTTTGTAATTATATTGTTAATTATGTACAATTTGAAGCAATGTTTGTATTGAATGGCTAAAAGAGAGACAATTGCGTCTCATTATGAATAAAATTCTTTATAAACCAACACTTGTTTCTCTACACACCAACCCATTAGCCCAGCAAATTCATTAGACATATGCAGCAATTGTTTCTCTACACACCAACCGTTGAGCCCAGCAAATTCGTTGGACATATACAGCTCTTGTTTCCCTATACACAACCCATGTACCAAACAAATTCGTTGAACATATACAACACTTGTTTCCCTATAGACCAACCCATGAGCCTAGCAAATTCGTTGGACATATATAGCAATTGTCTCCCTATAGACCAACCCATGTTCCCAGCAATTTCTTCGGACATATACAGCAATTGTTTTCCTATACACGGACCCATGACCTCAGCAAATCCGTTGAACATATACAGCACTTGTTTCCCTACACACCAACCCATGAGCCTAGCAAATTCGTTGGACACATACAGCACTTGTTTCCCTATACACGGACCCATGACCCCAACAAATCCTTTGAACATATACAGCAATTGTTTCCCTACACACCAACCCATAAGCCTAGCAAATTCGTTGGACAGTACAGCAATTGTTTCCCTATAGACCAACCCATGTGCCCAGCCATTTCTTCGAACATACACAGCAATTGTTTCCCTATACACGGACCCATGAGTCCAGCAAATTCGTTGAACATATACAGCACTTGTTTTCCTATAGACCAACCCATGAGCCTAGCAAATTCATTGGACACATACAGCAATTGTTTCCCTATAGACCATCCCATGTGCCCAGCAATTTCTTCGGACATATACAGCTCTTGTGTCCCTACACACCAAACCATGAGCCAGCAGTTTCCTTGGATATATTCAGCACTTGTTTCCCTACACACCAACCCTTGGCCCCAACAAATTCGTTGGACACATAGCACCTATCCCCTAAAATAGACCCAAGGGCCCAGCGATTTCCTTAGACATATATATCACGTGTTTCTCTACATACCAACCGATGAACGGAGCAATTTCCCTGGACATCTACAGCAATACTGACTTTTCACGACATTGATATGGTTTGCTAATTAAATCAAGCTTTATTTGTCGTTGTGTTTCAAAGGTGGATGCCATATGATGTTGGACTAATCAGGTTAACACTCTTCACCTGTAAATAGGTATCATTGTTTTATAATTGATATCTGGATCTGATGTTTAATTGCCCCTGTACTGGTCTGGGTAGTTTCCGTCTTCACAGTACCAGGCCTAGACATCAGAGAGCACTTAATGTCAACCATTGTCTTGGTGGTAACAAGGTTAATTTAGAGAAACTCAACAGGAACCTTGCTAGTCACAGCTACGTGTTAATCAAACCCACACACACTTCATCATGTTCAGATTGGGTAATATAATAATATATTGACCAATCTGTATCGTTTGAACGATGGTTTAGTACACACAATTAACTTAGTTATCGAGATTTGTACATTGTGGAGTTTTACTAGTCTACACTTCAGCACATAGTATCATTTTGGGGGCATCAATCACACACACTGACACTTCCTTTTCGTAAAAGATTGTATTTTTGTAAAATAGCCCGTTTAAATTAGATTGAATGCATTCATTCCGTTTTTTTATACCAAATAAAGTCACTTCATCATAAATTGAGTTAAAATGAATGTTTTGTTGTAGGCCTATATGGAGATCAAAATCTCCCAGAAATTGTTTTACAAGGACATGAGATGTGTTGTGTCTTGTCGGACTAGCAAGACTGAAGAGTTGAACGAAGCGACTGAGTTTGTTTATACCGCACAACTGAATCCGTATGATGACAATGGGTATGGCCATGTTGTGAGCTCAGTCAGAAATATCTACCCTTGCGTCTATCCGAAATACCTCAATCCATTTGCAAATGATGGGTGGCTGAAAACCCCCACCTGGAAGAGAAGGAAATTAAGACCGTCTGTTTTCCCACCCTTGCGGATAATCCATTTAAGGACCTTGATTATCGGGAACACCTGAACCCATTCAGACAGACCATGACTCGACCACATCATCGGCCCTTAAAGATCACCTGAACCCATTCAGACAGACCATGACTCGACCACATCATTGACCCTTAAAGATCACAAGACAAGACACTAATTTTATTAAGAACTATATTCCACGCTGACAAAACGGAAGTCAATAATAATGATCTTACGCCATCTATAACTGAACTAAACTTGTATTAATCGTGGCATTTCTACAGCATTTCAAATGGCATATAGAAAACGGTTTATACCCATATTTTAAACCCATATTTAAGTTATCAGTTTCATTTTTTAAGAAATGTTTTAGCATTTAATATTTTTTGACATTATGGCCGTTGTTGTTTTTTATTTGTACAGTTGCTAGTGTTTTTATTCTAAAGATGTATTAGATGAGACTGAGAAGAACATTATATATGAATGAGCAATACAGAACAACCGAAAATGGTTTATAACTGTTCCATGATAAAAATAATATAGCGACCTTGCGAAACCTCCATTAAACTGTCTTCCAAATGAATGTTATTTCCACCGCAGTTTGAACACCACGGATCTCATAAAACTTCCAAGTTTAATTTTAATCCAGACAATAAATTTATGACTATGGAATCAAGACGAAGAGAATAGTTATTATGACTAAATGGATGTAAACAGCCTATAAACGGCCCAGAAAATATCGTTCGCAGCGGTGACATTTCCTTTTTTCACAGAGCACATGTCAATCTTCTACCGACAAATGACAACAATTATTAGATGCCGCAGGAGAGTGACCAGAATAACAGTATTTCTGTTATTTTGGGCAGGGATTGTCCTCAAAGCAATTGAATCTCACCAAGATTCAAGCAGCAAATCTCATTCCAGGGCTGTTATTGTAACACACTTTGGAAGCTCTATTCTTATTTACAATATGTACGATTACTTAATACATAATGAACTCAAAACCAATTTTTAATAATTTGTAATTAATGTATGTAAAGAAAAGCGCAATCTATGGTATTTTTTGATCCGATCATCTTCTTTATTTTGCTGCCTTGAAAGTCGTAACATAAGGTATAAATGAAATAAGGCAGCATATCGATGTGACCTTTGTATGGTTAGATGTTAATACCATACAGCTCTAGGATGGGGGATATTTGTACTCATGCCTGGGGCAAATCAGGTGCTAATGTCAGGTTACGTGTAGAATCTGCACCGTAATTCAAACATACGGACGTCGTTGATATCGTGGTGACGTCAATGGCTGTCTGGTGTTATTTCTTACGGACTAAATTCAGGACTTAAAGCTACAGAAAAAACTCTTGAAGACGACACATAAATAACTACAGATGTATAAATTCCAGTAAATTAATCTGTGCTACCTGACCATGTGTGCTTGCTATTATCTCAGTTGCTCTTCTGAAAGTCATCTAAATAAAATAAAATACAAAACAAACCTAAACAGAGGTGACAAAAGCAATACAAAACAAAATCGAACGTACATCTCCTGTACAACGACTTTAACCATTAGTGTCATATCTTATGACATGAAAGGCTCTGACACTATAAATGATTTTCAATAAACTCTTCTCCATTCCATATATTTGGTTGT
Source organism: Mopalia muscosa (assembly GCA_031763545.1). Classification (NCBI taxonomy): domain Eukaryota; kingdom Metazoa; phylum Mollusca; class Polyplacophora; order Chitonida; family Mopaliidae; genus Mopalia; species Mopalia muscosa. Next base: position 3,365 of record JARFOD010094708.1, on the reverse strand, counting down.
CGTTTCATCTTTTTTTTTTTCTTTCTAATTTTAAATCGAGTAATTCTGAAACAGAACTGCCATTCATTGCGTTAATATTTTATTGTATTCTTCGAAGACAGGTAGGGGCTGTAACAATATGCCAGTAGAACGTAACGACCAAAGGTATTCCATGGCGTTCAACACCCGCCAATCAAACAAACAAATACAACCAATTCCCTTCAACAGTCTCAATAAACACTCTTGTCAGTTTATATAATTACAGGCCCTGTCGTTTGTGCGATTTATACCATTCATGGTGAGTCCGCCACTTCTGTCCGATTTATGTGCCAATCACTGCTTATTACAGATTTAAATTCCAACTTAAACTGAATACGAACAAAGAAACGTGTCGGGAATAATAATGTATCATCATCTTCACTGTAACTGGGATTTCACAAAAACTAGGTCAACGCAAGTCTGGGGGATATGATGTCGATATTTTAATAATGCAATGGATTTCAGTATAAATGTGGATATTATTCCTGTTGACAGTAGAGCCCCAGTGGGTTAGATGGTTTTATAGAAACTCATCAGAGATTTAATAGACTGCGTATTGGGTCATGCGACTGAGGTTTGAAGGACAGGTTTAAAGTTCAGGGTCACTTAGAATCAAGTTGGTTGTAATTACCTGTCAGTTCCAGATGTGATTACATTTTATTTACTCCAGATTAAAAACAATATTTTTGTTTAAAAACAATTAAGTTATTAGTTTCAGTAATGAAGGGGATATAGAAAAGTATTCCAATGTTTGTCACAGCTCATTTTTATTTTAAACTGTACTAGAATCAGAGTATGGCGTTGACATCTTTTGACAGTGTCAAGAAATATTTGATGGTTGATTATCAAATAATGATGGTGTAAGTTTGGTGGCGCTATGACCACAAGTAAATAATAAGGAAATCAACTAATGACTTTAGTTTCGACTATAAAAGAACGAACGATTTGGCAACAAATAGATTAACTCAATTTATATAATTGCGTAAGCCTTTAATGCAGCAGACTTCTCCGGGTTTGGAGTGGGAATTTCCACTTATATGTACAGTCTACAAGGTGCGAAGTATAGTTTGACCCGTCGGCTCTATTTGAAGACGAACACAGCTCTACATGTCTCCGCTCTACTCGATAAGTATTCATGGCTAGACGAATACACGAAACAAGTTTTTGAGAAGTTTTTTTTTACTCAGGCTGGATGTTCCTGCTTTTGACGAGGGTCATTGTGGCGACACGCGGATGATTATCTGCTTGTGCATTTCTTTACATCAGTATTATACGCTTATAAGCGAGTTCAAGCCGAATCTTGCTTGGAAAATTGTCGATATTTATAATGTCGTTATGTCGACATTTTATGTCATTTGTCAAGTATGACGTAATTTATTCATCACTCTTTAATTGCCGCATAATTTAAAATTTGGCATATTTAATAAAACAAAAACAAAAAAAAACAATCAAAAACACCCGAATTTAACGCTTCTTCAGATTCACTATGGATATAGATAACATTCTGACAAGGTTTTTGTTAAATCACTGCCTTACATTGATAAAACCTGTCAAAGTCACAAATGTTGTTTGCGTCTGATCTAAACAACTGGGTTTCCTTTGCCTCAATGCCGCTGATAACTCTATTCAATTTTCAGGCAAATTTTGTATATATTTCAGATTAATTTTGGCTAAAAACTTTGAACAAATACGGCATTGAAAGCTAGCACGATTTCCGACCGTGGTATTTATACCACGTCTCTACTGTTGGGTACATTGTGAGAGCTTGGCAGCCTATGTGGTATACCTTAGAATGATCTACACAATGTATTGCGTTTTGAGAAAAGAAATAACGCTCGTTTATATTTAAATAATATAACAAAAATATAAACGAACGTTGGACAATTTATAACCATATTGTTTGAGTGGCATTTAGAAGCTGGTGAATTAGTAAGACATGACGACTGTTATGGATGTACGACATGACGACTGTTATGGATGTACATGACGACTGTTATGGATGTACAATTATATTCAGAGGATGTACAATTATATTCAGAAATTATATTCAGAAGTTGTACATCCATAACAGTCGTCATGTCTTACTAATTTATAACCAATGAACGTTTCCATATATGGACCTACACAAAGAAGTGCAAACTAAAATCGCAAAAAATTGTGTGAAGCAAACAACAAAATATACAACACACAATATACCGTGGAATTGCGGATCACGTTGTCACTAATATACAGTATCGAAGTATCTCTCATCTTAATACATTGCCGGTATAGGCCCGTTGCGCGTAAACTATACCAGATCTCAGTGACGTCACCGATTATCACCAATTGTTCGTGTGATTGGGTTTAATGTCGTACTCAAGGGTAGTCACTTATATGACGACCGATTGTCCCTTTCACACTGTATTTTGCTTAAATACGGTGAAAAACCCGGCCGATTACAGCAGCTACATGGCTTTACGCACTCATATAGCGCTACCTGATGATCGATGTACGGACACGAACTCCTGAACAGTACATGGAAGTAATATTAGTAGGCTAAGCCAAGGCCGCGGATCCATTATCACTCATTAATCCACAGATTAACCGATAGATACAAATATGATACAGCAGTAGTATTGTTTCTTATAAAATAATCAAACAGCAGTAGAGAGAAGTCAACGTCTAAACAATTTCACCGTTTAAAAACTGCCGACTGCTTTTTCTGAATAGAGACTATTCGATTTTTCTCCTATAGGACTCCTAATCGCAATTTAACAGACGTGCCTGCAGCGTTAGAGCGGTTACCTCCGGATGTGGTCAAGTTTTCGTTGCTGTTGGCCATCGATCTTTGGATGCTTGAATTATACTGAGTTTGAAACAACGACATAGTCAACGGACAGGATTATACTGCGAATAAGAAATCTAAACATGATATTAATTAGGTCTAAAGAAGACGAATATAATCTGGATATAACACATTGTATGTCAGTGTTGAAAAAAATCCATTTGACAAGATAAAACCGATGGTTCAGACAGTTGTATAAAATGATTTAATAGTTTGAGAAATATGTCCAGTAGAGATTTTGATAGACAGATTTTATTGATTCATCTGTTTGTTTATTTAACAACGTAAATAAATTATTTTTTGTCATTCAACAAGCAGTAATTTTTTAAGTCACAAACTTTACCTCATCGACTACTACTCGTCATATATTCACCGATAATCTTTGTGGGAAAATGGTGTCTGCTGAGCGCAATGTCCAGTACTTTACAAGAGGGGAATTCCTCACCAATGACGGGTAATTTATAAGAGGGGAATTCCTCACCAGTGACGTGTAATTTATAAGAAGGGTAATTTCCTCACCAAT
>JARFOD010094697.1:0-17308 GCA_031763545.1 Mopalia muscosa | reverse complement strand
TAAAGGGTAATGGGAAGCAGATTTGTTTGTGATGTTCTATATTTGTGTCCGTCGTCATATAAGTGAAATACCCTTGATTAGACGTTAAACACCAATCAAACAAACAAACAAACCTCCAGCCCTTAATGATGTCCTACCATTCCATGGAATGACATACACCAATATGTGCTCCATTTCATATTGTTCAATACACATGTTTACGGCTGTGAGTGTTGCAAATCTTGCTATGATAGCAAAAAATAGTCTTTAAAATGTTGCAACGATCGATAAGATTGTATTCCACCAAATTACACACACCAGTATTGCTGCCAAAAATATGCATTCAACAATTTAATTTGTTTATGCTGTGAAGGTAAAAAAGAAAATTCCTTATTCTGTACAATTTGGACTGCAGGGCTTTCCTTTGTAAAATTAAAAGATCACATTTTATGAATTTCTGTCTTCAAATATTTTGTGCCATTTTCAGATAGTTTCATGTGCATGTATATTTCACAGGTAAGTCCAAAAATATGGTGCCTAGTTTCATTTTAAGCTAGTTGTCAGAGCAAAGACTTGCAACATGAGTAAAGCACTTGAGTATAACATGGAAAGGGAGTTATTTTGTTTTTGTGTTGCCTCATGTTGGTATCCAAGTTTTTATTCCTAAGTATTGAGGATTTAATATTTTAATTAAAAAAAATAAATAAATAAAAAGATTGCTCCTTCTAGAGATCCCATTATTTGTTTAATGTTGTTGGTGCTAAGGTGGCATGTCCTTAAATCACAAAAATTGTGCTCACAGGTTTGGGCCCTTCGATCTGTTAACCCGTGCTATATGAGGTAGTCACACAATGTAGCTCCGGCAATTGCAGGGGTGGTTTTAGGAGGTTTACCCCGTTTTGTTTTGTTTAATTTAATAAGGCAGTGTTAGTAGTGGATAATCTGTGGTCCTGTGAAAGTGAAATATCCTTGAGTATGATGTTCAACTCCACTCCAACTTATAAATATATACGATAAAATTTAGATTTGTAAATTAAGTATGTGAAGTATGAATAAGTATTAAATTAGCTGCAATTCCAGCCAACATTAATGGAGGATTGGATACTTGAAATCTTAATATGTGATGATACATGTAGCCTTCAAGAATTCCAATATCCATAGCTGATTAATCAATATAAGCTCCGTATCAGCCCAGTTGTCAATGACTGGATTATGATTGGTGCATACTGGTCTAATAAATTTCCATATATGCCCAGTGTTAGACAATAACCAGTCCAAAATGTTCCTGTGTAACTCATATTGGTTTTGTTGATAAGAAATTATTAGGCACAGAAAATCAATTATTATTAAATTTACCCAACTAATAAATGGCAACAATGTTAGTACACCATGTGTGGAGAAAGCAATAAATAATACACATTCTCTTGTAGGGAATTTGGACATTAGGAATGTTCATATTGAAGCCCACCTAATTTATACTATCGGCACTGGGAAAACTTAACAAATGTTTGACAATGGATTAACATGATACTACAGTGTATTATTGTTAGTTGTAGCACAATGTTGGGATGTTGCAGGTATTCAAACACGTTAATAAACCTATCAGTGTTTTGAACATTTTTTGTATAATCCTAAACATTGCATTTTTATGCATGGAATTTGGCCTTTGGATCGATCATACTGAAGTCGTCCACCAAATTTGCAAACCTATCACAACCTGCATTTTTTTTAACTTGAATCTGTATTAACTAAGAAAAGTGGCATGCCAATGTAATAAAAACAAAAAAAAATTATATTCACTTTCTAAAAAATCTTTTATTATTTATTTTATCTGATATTTATTCTGATAGAATGTATTAATCAGGTATGTAATAGAGCTGTCAATTGGCTCTGGCAATTATGTTTTTGTCTCTCGTGTTAAAATACTAAACTGGACAACTATCAGCATATACGTTCAACAACCCTTTATAATTATGATATATTAAGCACATCTGTATGTAGGTTACAAAAAAAAAATCAAAACAAGTATCAATTGAATCCAAAAGTTTGTTTCAAATCTATCTGGTGTAGATAAAACTGTTGTTGAAGTTATGAATGGTCTGACTGCCATTTGTTAAGCTGGAATGACTTTAGTTGATACTGACAGGACATCTCCATTAGCACTTTCTCCTCTGACGATAAACCTGAAGGTGCCATTGCTCTTTGGGACTTTCATGGGGATTCCTACAGCTTCAAACCCCAGTGGTCAGGTTTGTGTTGTGCTGGAAGTGTGACAATCTTGAGGTGTCAATGGAGATTTTATTTTGGTTTGCCAGGGACTGTTTTAAACCAGAGGACAGCCAGTCATTGTCCTTTCAGTAAATTTGTGATGAATGAAATAAAGGAGAAAATGTCCACAAGACTTGTCAACTTTTGTACTACATGTTCCTGAAGCTTAACCTGTGTGAAGAATCCACATGCCTTTATACGAATCATAACATTCTAGGGAAAATTAACATATTTGCTTCTGTGGAATATGGCTTCTTCTTTCTGCTATTGGGTCTCTTTATTTGTGAAAATGATCTGATTATTGTTTACCAAAACTCAGACCTTTTGAGTTTGTGAATTTGGGCCAATTTTACAGCAGCTTATGTCACACTTGTTTGTGACAGTAAACACATGTGTTTGCAAATATTATTCAGACAACAGGCATAAAATCCCAATCAGTCGATCATTCCATGTCATGTGGTAAAGTTATGTAAATTTGTTGTGTACTGTTTTTTAGATTTGAGCCTTCTGTGGAAAGGGTCCCTTTTGGGTCCTATAAGAGGCCCGGTAAAGTCACTGTATAGCGAACATATTGTGGAATATTTGAGAGAACACTAATCAATTATCAGCAGGGAATGGGTAGTTTCAAGCTGACCATAAGGCTCTGTTTTATCCATACCACAGTGTTCCTGATGGGAGATATCCCTGTGGTATAAGTTTACACCACCATTCACATAGACTTTGTCCAATCGCTATTGTTGTCTTTGAAAGGTTTTATGATGATTACTGTGGTAAATTCTCGTAATTTCTGATTAGTTTTCAGCATTTGACGAAAAAGTCACATTTAGAAACGATATTTACTGCTTTTTTTTAAGGTACAGGTGCTTTGTGAAATCAAATTTGTCAGGTGTTGAATTTATATCTGGCTGGCTTGGTTTCTTTTGATCTCACCAAGCATTAACAGTCATGGTGGTCTTGTACAGTGTAAGTTGAATCAATTTTTTAGATAATATACATCTGAAGTTTGTTCAGTTCATGGTAACTACATGCACTCCAACAAGAGTTAGAGTTTTAAAAAACAATTTCTCTATCATTTTAACAACTTTGTCCTGCAGTCCATTGAGCACAGTGGGGAATCCATCAGAATAATTTCATTTATACTGGACTCATTTCTGCAAATGAATATAAATTTTTACCCATGCTGAAATCTGTCATGCTGTTCTGAGAACTATTTTAATCAGAAACTAAAGGAGCGAGAGGCAATATTCAGTATGTATAAACTGGGTACTGTCTACTGATAATGTCTTTCCTTCTGAGAATAATCAAAAGCTTGTAAACTGTCACAGGCCGATGCTGCAGGTGCTTGTGAGGCTGTCATGTGTCTGTCTTAACAGCTGTCTTCATGTATATTTTTTAATGTAGAGTAAGAAAGTTTTCATATTTCATACCATATATCATATTATGAAAAGTAGGAATCCATTAAATAAATACTGCATTACACGAAAAAACATACATTTCTACTTAATCCTCACTATAACTGTCAACAATTCAGCCTTCTGATGCAGGTGGTTGGAGGGAGCTTCGTGTTGCCCTGGTGCTCTCAGAGCTATAGGGGAACAGGAAGCTGATCTGTTTGTGGTGTCTGTATTGCGTCCTGTTATTGTCTGGTCCTGTCTTTGTTTGTTGCCAGTAGTGTCGAGGGTGGTTTCCTTCACCCATTGGGCTGGCACGTCGTCATATAAGTGAAATACCCTTGAGTACGACGTTAAACCCCAATCAAACAAACAGCCTTCTCATTTAAAAAGGGCAGTTTAAGAATAACAATGCTGTCTTTACTTAGAATTGGAGGAAAATTAACTTTCCAACATTATGGAAACCCTTGACATCTTGGTTGTGCTAGTGTCCATAATTGTTTAAATACACTGCTGTCACAGAAGTGAAATACCATGAAGCATGGCGTAAAACACCAATCAATCAATCAATCTATTCAACAATTCATATGAAGAGAATATTGTGTCAGATTCTTTTACATCTGAGATTATAAAGAATGATAATCAGTCGTGTTACAGCAACTGATTAGGTATACTGGATTTCTGATCTCAATCTAATTTGGTTTATTTATTTATTTATTTATTTATTTATTCCATGTTAGATCAACAGTATTAAATCCCAATAACAGATCATTGGCCAGCATCATTGTGAGAGGAAAATTGTGTAGTAAATTAACCCAGAAAACCCACGACCTTCTGCTGGTTGCTGGCATACCAACCCACATTCGGTCCGCGTAATCGAACCTGCGATCCCCGAGGTGGGGGGGATATGTGGGCCAGACGCATACACTCACTACAGCGTACGCTGTAGACCACTCTGCCACGGAGGCCCCTCTTAATCTGTTTTTGCTTATGCATTCATGATATTTTAGTTAATCTTATGTTAATCCTCACTGCTTCACAATGTTGAAACATCAGTTTAAAACAAGACAAATTCACCAAAAGACAGCAGTGCAATTTTTACAATAAGAAAAAAGTGTTGGGAGAGCATTTTTATTTTCTGCTCTCTTAGCATTTTGCAGAGTTTAATCCTTCCCTGAGGTGTTTGTTATAGATGAAATCGTAGGATTTCCAAAACAGATAACTAGAGATAATTTAACGATTCATAAGGATAAGAGTGAATTTAGACATATTGAACATGGCTGAATTCCTAGATTCTATACAAGTAGTAATTTTACAAATAAATAAATAAATAAATAAATAAATGTGTGAGCGATGGTGTATTTACCTGTAGAAGAGTGCATAGTGCTCCTTTGATGTGGTTCTACCAAGACGCTCACTAATCACCATTTCATACTTCTGAGTCTTCAAAAAACGGTTGTGAGTGTCATTGCATGTATGTGTCCATGTAAATATTTCATTTATTCCCAATTGATTTTCAACAGAATAAAACCGTTTTGAAGCCATATTTTTTTTACTTTTCCTAAAAAAGTGCCATTTGATTCAAATGTCCAGAAGATAAGTTTGACTGGTTTGTGGAGCTGATAATCCATTGTAAAGATAACCTCAGGGGACATCAGGGGATTTTAATGGGAGATCATGGGACAAACCTGCCTGGACATAGTGATCATTCATCTATCACCCCGCCTGCCGTGTGTCCATGTGAATTCGTCACGAGCCATTCTTGGGCTAATCAGAGACCAGCAGACAACTTACGCAGTGAATAATTTATGAGTTTAGAAGAAGGAAAAGCTTCCAAAGTGTTATTCTACCAGGGTGATACCTTCTCTATTTTAAGCCCTATGTTAACACCTGCTTGATACATGGACAGTATCGTTTTAGGCCTGAATTAAATCCACAGTGTGTCATCACTACAGTTGTTAAACTAATATAGCTGAAAGGTTAAGTACTAATCTTGGGTGGATTATGATGGATTATCTAGCGAACTGCCTTTAACTGATTACTGGATAGCGAGAGATCAGATTGGACAAACATCAGTTATAAGGTCGTTAAGACAAAACTTAGCATCCTTACACGCTATTAGTAGAAATATAATAGCTGGTTATTCAGTGAATGGGAGAGTGGTGACCTGTTTGTTTTACATCAATGATTCTGCCTCCATCAACTGGTGCTATTGTTGAGATAGCAAGTGGTTGTGAGTTACAAGAGGCCTGTACAAATACCCCTGTCTCCTTTCTAAAGAAGTGGCCTGCGGAGTTATCAAAGACTTATTCTTATCTCAAGAGGGAAAGGGCTCCAGTGAGCAAATGGTAGTCAGCTTTTGACGAGACCAGAATACATGAGAAGAATCGCATCAGATATCAGTGGACTTTTAATGGACACGTTTTATTTGAGTTGCGTTAGTATTGGCTGACCAGGATAATGTCTTATGCACAAATTGAGCTAAAGAAATTATAAAGTGCCAATGGATGAGAGCTAGATATTGGTGGAGCACGGCCATTCAGCACGACAGTCGAGTGGAAAAATGAGCTGTGAAGATAGTCTAATTAATATCACACATTTCACAGTCACATCAGGACTATTTGAGCCTGGTAATATCCTGTAAAGGTCAGAGGTCATTCCATTTACTCAACCAGCTCATAGCAACATTCAGCATTGACAAGCGCACAATAAAATTGGATTAGCAAACCATTGAACATTGAGGGGGAAATCTCACTGGTGTTTTTTTAAAGAGGCAAATGGAATATGCAGTCAATTGTAACCAATCATTTTGTTATGACTCCTATGTTACTTATCATTGTAACCAATAGCTCAGCTTTAATTGAAGAATTTAAAATTTATGGTAGCTTATTTTAAGAACTCTTGATTTTACAGCAACTTTTAGACATGTTGGATTTTGTCTTGTGCGGTGGTCTATTGTTATCGCTTTTAAATAGAGAAAGTCTTATTTTAAAAGTGGAAATGGTGGAACAAATGGGCTGGAAATTAACATTACATCTGTAGGACCCAATCTAATGGTCTTATACATTGACCTGTGCACAGATAGAAAACTTTAACAATCATTCTCTACATTTATTGCACAATTTAGTTCTATAGCAAGGACTTTAGAAGTGCTTCAGTATTTGTACACGCCCATCTCATCAACAGATATGGTTTTAGACTGATGGCTTAGTATGTCAGAATGTGCCTCAGTATTTGTACACGCCCATCTCATCAGACAGATATGGTTTTAGACTGATGGCCTAGAACTTCAGAAGTGCCTCAGTATTTGTACACGCCCATCTCATCAACAGATATGGTTTTAGACTGACAGTCTAGGACTTCAAAAGTGCCTCAGTATTTGTACATGCCCATCTCATCAACAAATATAGTTTTAGACTGAAGGCTTTGTACCTCAAAAGTGCCTGAGTATTTGTACATGCCCATCTCATCAACAGATATGGTTTTAGACTGATGGCTTAGAAGCAGTGCAGTTTCTGTTTGCTGGTTTTCAAAACAGAGTTTATATCTTTTTATCCAACATGAAATGAACAGCTGTTTTTGCTACAAGGGAAATCATCATCTTTAAACATACAATCATTTGTGATGCTCAATTTGGAGTGATAATCATTATAGTTCAGAATGTTGCTTTTCTTCATGACAGGCTTTCCGAGATAGACTTCTGCAGTTTTATCAATCAATTTGTCATCATCGTTGTAAGGGAGATGAAAAAAGAAACACTAAATTTGTTTTAATTTTAATCCAGTGTTAAGAAATCTACAATCAATGTGTCTTTGAATCTGTGTCCTGACAGTGGTTTCATTCACACATTCTGCTCATGTGATTTGAGTGGAATTGCTGAAGTATGGTGTTAAACTATAATCAAAGTATTGTGTACATGTATTTTGTTTTTACCTTTGTCTGTTGTGAACATTCATGATGGCCGAATTATTTGAATCCATCCAGTATTCAGGAGTGTTAGTTTCAAGATAACTATCAATAACCTCCTCCTGTTAAACAGTAAGTCTTTTGTATGGTTATTTCATGTGCAGAGATTGACAAAAGGGGACAACTCTCATGAGTGAAATAATCTTGAGTACGGTGTGAAACATTAACCAAACAATCCATCCCATGCAGTCAGAAACATTTAGTTAAAAAATTCAGTTTGTCGTAAAATTCTGAGAATGTCTGAAGCTGTTTGTGGAGAGGTCTCTAAATCATGTATCAGATGGTAGTCTGGCTTGTCTAGCAACATGCAACATCTCATAGACTAGGTGTATGATCCGGAGCATATGAGACCTATCATCTTACAGGATCTGCGTGGAGAATTTCTATCCTTAATGCTCTATAAGTTTCAAATATATCTGATTTATCTATGACATTAGTCCGTGGCCTATTGTTGACATTATGTTAACAAGAGAAGTCTGGTTGATTTAGTGACCTGGCTTTATGAGGCATCTTCTCAGTGTCTACCTGCACGTATCCCAATACAAGGTAATCATATATACAGTTAAATAGACTACTACTATTTTCAAATGCCACTTAAAATTGAGTTATCTGGCTAAACTATCATGTCAAAACACAAAGCAAACAGACAAATCTGTTCTCCTCAGACCCTTTGAGTTCTGAAATCCAGGCATTGGAAATGGGTTTAGGACAGGTGTGATTGTATACTGTATCTACTGACATTGGCCCTTGGCCTTAGGCAGACATTCGTCCACTGGTCCAAGTGGACTCCCTAAAGAGAACAATTGCCTCATTTGGGCACCCTGTTTTAAGAAATTTTTTAACATGCAGGAGATAGGATAACTGTCAATAGTGGACACCCAGTTATTTGAAAATTGAAACAAAACGATAATTTTGGACACCCTACTTTTGATTTCTGGTTAAGCCCCTGCATTGGCCTATAGTAGAGGGTGGAGCAGCACTTACTACAATTACCCAGCAGACATAAGGTGATACAATCCACTATTACAGTACAGTTATAGTAAATTACTATTTTGGGAGCTTTTTAAAAGACTTAGAGAGTCACACGTTGTGGCTTCAGCAGTTGCAGAGTGGTTTTTACGAGGTTGCCTCTCGGTTTTCCATCGTAATAAGGCTAAGTGCACCTAAGCTTCAACATTTGTCAGAAAACATAAATTTGTTCGACAGCATGCTGTAACATTGTCACAACAAGCCAAAAAGTTTTTTTTTGTATTTGTCATGGAAAAACATTGAGGTGAATTACCATATAGAAGTGAAATAGCCTTGAGTATGGCGTAAAACCCCAATCAAACTTAATAATCTTTATATGAAATAAGTAAATGACAGATGTCACAACTGTCTCTCAATTCCCTCACAGAATTTTATCAGTTTATTTTCTATTTGAATTACATGTATTAGGATGTTATGTTGGTGGGCCATTTAGGGAAATAGACATTTCCTACAAACAATGTTTCTGATTTATTAAGAGAGTTCAATGAATCATGGATTATATATATAATCTTTGGCAGCCTAAACAGGAAATTGTTGAGTCTCAGCATTGTTTATGAAAATTTGGAATCATTTTGGTGAAAACCTGATAACACGGGTCTTTTTGACGGTACCTGATTTGACCAGGTGAGACTGATACCTGTAAAGACTATAATTAAACTAACCTAGTCTCGCCTTTTTCAACAACAGCCAATGTTTTCTTTGGGCTTAAATCAAGTTTATCCCATGCATTATTTGGGATGGTTGAAACTCCAATTAACAGAGGATGTCTCATAAACCCTAAAAACAACCAGTTAGCAGTTTTCAGTCTATTTGTGTAAAGGATTTCATGTTGAGAAGTTAGATTTTAAGATCAATGGTTTATTTGGTTTAGGTATTTTTGAAGAGTTAAGGATGAATTGGTTTGCATTATTGTGATACCTGGCAGATTGATTAAATGTTTGAGAAATGTCTTTGTTCCAGGCGGACTGTATAACTAATCGCTAGGAATCGCAGCATATTGGAGTAGGGTTTTATCATCACACGTGGTATAGACAAAATTAGGATCTTAGCATTGAAATCGTCAAACCATCCTGGTTTAATTCAGTAATTTGCAAGAATAGAATCCGCATTATGTGACTTAAAAATGTTCCACAGAAAGAAATGAGATAGTTGTAGAGTAATTGGTACAGGCTGACTAGAGACCTGGTTAAGTGAGAGTAGTATCTTATGATAAACTCCACTGACTGCTTCACCACAAAAGAGCTAAATAATAATTTCTTATTGAGGCCAAATTAACTCATTTTACAGTTAAAATTTTACAGTCAAAGTAACAGGATTTTTACAATAGTTATCACTAAGGAACCAATTATCTGGAATGACTAGAATTGCTCACATTTATATGCTAATATCTGCTAACTGATTGTTGAGACTAATTAGGCAAACAGTTTCAAATTACTTATAAAAATCTGACGATTAAAAAAAACGAATTAAACATTGGATCAACCAAGATGTTGCTTGCAGAGTTCATATGCTTTTATGCTTTAAGCATGATAGTAATCCTGACTAGCGACAGTCTGGCTGGATTCAGAATGTTTGAGGGAATTATAGAAGATTAAAAACCACTCCTCACAAAACAGTTTCTATTGACTAATTTGAGCGGCATCAGTGCAAGTAACAATCTCTAAGTGAGGAATTTAGTTTCTGAGCTCCACCAAATAAAAGAGAATTCGTTAATTTCACAGAAAAATCTTCTCGTTTACCATGTGAGATTAGGTAACAAGCTTGGCTGGTATTCCTGCTATCTGGTGTCATACTGTAGGTTAATGAGATCATACATATATGCATACACTGGTTTCCAGGAAAGACTCACATTTTCCATCAGCTTCTATTTTTTCTCAGGATTGTAAAGTAGGATTAGCTGCGGGTATTTAAAGGGATCACGCTTAAATCTCCCATTTCCCCCGTGAAAAGAGTCCTTAGGTTGAGGCTGCTGTGTTTACACTGATAAATCACTCCACTCTGTATAATTCAGAGGATTTAATTCACCAGATGGGAACTTTTGATTCGATACCACATTTTGATTGGCACGGTTATTGTGAACAATTTTCCAGTCTAGTACTAAGTAGAGGGGTATTATACAGGCCTGACAGCTAGTAGGACGGTCTAACTAGATAACGAAACATAATGGAATTTTCATTGTTGATGCTGTCACTGTAACGACAATCTTTGGTTATGTAAAAAAAGAAAATATTACTGCTCACTTGTCTTGTCATGTCATTTTGCCAAACTGGGAATGTGGGTTTAAATTGGAACATTACAGAAACCACTATTTACTGGTCTAATGGTCGTTGGGAATTTATATTGGTTCAGACCACTTTCCCTGTCAAAAGCAATAAATACCTCTTTAAATGTCTGTAAAGTGGTTATTTTTTAACTGAAATGTTGCCAATTCATGTATTTTCACGGAGGATATATTTGCTCAGCTTTATTTCACAGGAAACCTGGACCTCTGGAGGCTCTCGTATCATATTATCATTATTACTATCTGTCACCTTAAGGGAATACATCATGTACCAGTGAATGAGAGGAGAACACAGGAATGCCGAGCTTTGGATAACTGTCCAGAATCCATGTGTTTCTCTAGTATTTTACTCTCATCTTTTATGGATACCGTACTATAGATACAATTCGGTACATCTGAATTTCTGTGTGTCATCGTTATTTCACAGGTCTGGATCCAGTGTGCTTTATCCTCTATAGTCCTTAGTTATTGTATCTTGTACGTGACCATTGACTGAAACAGATCTTATTGAGACAAAACAACCTCCTTATGGATTGCTCTTTCACATCAAAATTATGTTGGCTTCTGGATAATTTTACACCTATCTTTAATGGAAACTTAGAGGGATTACTGTTCATCTAAATACTGTCAACTAATAGATAGCTCATCAAAAAACTGATTCTGAGACTATTTTCTAACACAGGGAATCTTGCTGCATACATTTCTTCATGAGTGTCATCACATTGACATCTATGTAATGTGTACAAGGAGACTTATATGACGTCAGTGTTTTTTGTCTTCGGCCATATTACATGTATGTGCAGGGCATAAGATTTATACAAGTTCTTTGACATTATATTGTAGTATCCTTTCTATTTTGAGTACGTTGATTGCCCAACCTAACTATTTGGGGCTTTTTAGAAATGCAGGTACAATAATTAGCTGATAATTCCAGGAATGTGTTATGACATCTGCTGAGCTTTCTGGCACACTTCACATAGAAGAGCAGAGATTAAGACTGATTCAGAAAACAAGATAATCTCCTCAAGTGCTCACAATTGTAGAGGTTATCCTGTCACAGTTGTCTGGTTATTTGAAAGTATGACGTAAAAGACGTATCAATCTAGGTGAAACTAACTCATGGCTATGGCTTGTTGTAAAGAGTGCTCAATTATATAACACAGTTAAATCTCAATTAGTTTGACAAGACTGTTTGGTCTACGGTGTTTTAATGGACTTGAGATCTAAAAGTGGAAAGCGGACAGATGTGTCGCGCTGTCGGGCTGAACAAAGGTGAGTGAACTGGGAGTATGTACTTGTACTGTACACAGAGACCACACATCACTCAATGGAAGCCATTCAGATTTAGCATCGGACAGTAACCTGGAAAACTGTAATATTGGAACAAATTTATTGTCTCTTCTGAATTGATAACCTGGGTATCTTTATCATGAATACCTAAGATTAGGAAAAGAGAGCAAAAAAAACCACTAAAACTTTGAGTTGAAGACAAACGGAGAACAATTTTGACCCATGTTATTTCATGACTTGTGCAGGGATTTTATAGTGGAAAAGCTGAATGATTCTTGAGGGAAGATACAGGAAATCACAAGACTGTTAGCACTATTGTGATTCAGCTGAAGGACTGAGCAGATGTTTGAATTGTAGCAATGTTTTATAGACAACAACCCGTACCAGACAATATGATAACTTTGGAAGTGATGAACTATTATTAACAAATGTGTCAGCGATGTATTTATGTCTTACTGCTGGAACACAGTATATCCTAGTTAAGAGAAATTGAAATATCTAACTGTTTGGTACAATAACATCTTAATTGAAACTAAAATCCATAGAGGAGTTTGGACTTTATAAGCGTACAAACATTTACTCTGCAATACTGAGGAGAATCTGTGTATCCAATTGTTAGCTTGATTCCGAATACCAAGACTGAAGATGGCCAAACGATGTAATGTTAGCTTGTCCCCAACCACAGGACACTTGCTTTTTGTGTTAATTGACTAAATGAAGAATCTTAAAGACGGGGGAGAAATGTTTACTTCCGTTTCTAGGATATAGCTTGATTGCTTAGTAGAAGTAGAAAATAATACTCTATTCTGTCCTTCTGGATTTGAGCCACTCAAGATTTCTGTTTCTGTACCTGACCTTTCTCCTTGAAGTTTATGTTGTTTATTGTCGTACACAGCTGGTTGCCAGGAATTTCAATGATTAACCAAGCGGATTGAATGGTTCAAAAGGATTCCATCTTTCTTTGGGTTCCTTTACAACAGAACATAAGATACAGGGTTTTTTCTTGTTAATTCTCCATGTTGTGTTGAATATTGATGACACTTGCTTATGAGAATGGAAATAAGGTTGACTTATCTAATTCAGAGACACTGACGACCAGATAAGAGATTTTTTTTTATTCGGTTACGGTAATTCAGCTATCAGACTGAATATTGATACTGCTCCTGTGATGTATTGATCGAACTGGGAAGATTTTTATATTCAGTGACAAGTAGTAGTTCAAGTATCAGATGATTGAATACCATGAAAGTGAAACTATGTCTTCTGAAAACCTAATTACAGTCTATGTGATGTGGAATCCTTTCACTGTGTCAGGTCACATGTAGTACCGACTGGTTATATCAAACAAGATTTAATAAAGAGGTTGCTATCAACTTTTCTCCCTCCTGTAAAGGAGATTCTTGGCAGGGGGCGCTAATGATGCTGGTGAAGTGTTGGAAGTTTCTAGCAGTGTTTTCAACATGTCAGTTTTTCCACACATTGTTCTGACAGGAGTCCCAATATCCGAGGCTTCATTCAACCCCTTACTTCACTGGCTGGTCACCGATAATGGACTGCCGACTGCTGTGAAATTGGAATGAAGCAATGAAGAGCGACACGAGTCCCTCAATGCAACCTTTGAACAAATGCCACGAATTGGTGGTTAAAAAAAGCCCGGCACAATCTGTTCAAGAAAAACCTCTGGATCTCTTCTCCATATGGCAGGATTAGACGACTGCTTATTGCTTTTCCGTAGCGGAATTAAAAGATTCCTCTAGCTGAAGACGGCCCTGATATAGCTATCTATGATCCCAGTTCAACTGTGAACACATCAGTTTCCCCATCACAGGAGTGGTGCCGTGTGAGAGAAAGGGAGACACTTGTAGTTTGCTCATTAAAATCTAGCAATCCTCGTATAAGTTACTTACATATGGTGAACTGTGCCATGCATTGATAACTTCGCTTCCAAAAAGAATGTATACTTTTCTTTTCAAAATTGAACAATTCAAGGATTTCAGTGCAATCAGAATTGATTAGTATAATTTGAAAACGGCTGTTTTCTTTTCGTGGGGCTTGTCCTCAAATAACGGGTATTGTTTTTAGCAGCAAATGAAGGAATCTCATCTACTTGGAACCCATTCAATGACTTTACAGTTTTAATTAGAAAGTCATTATCACTTCCGTGCTCCAAATAACGGCCGTGTTTTAGGCTTTGTGGTTTGACACATACACAGGCATTTAGAGCTCACAAACTGTGTTCAAACATGTGGTCTGATTCCCTAATTCCTATAATTGGTGATGGGATCAAGTAGTAGCCAGGAATCTATAATTATCAACTGCACCTTTGGGAGTATTTAAACTATAATGTTCAGTGTGCAGGCGTGGGCTAGAATTTACGTGTACTAGAAATTGTGTGCTACAAGTACTTGCAATATTAACATTGAAGAATTGCTTGTGAAGGATTTGCTATAAAGGATTCAGGATTTTGAAAGTTTTTCAAAAGATGGTTAATAATGATGTGTTGGTATAAAAAACCTGTAGTTGATGCTGCATGGTTATTAATTACTTTGATGAATGTCTCAATTAAACTCTTATGATGAGTCGATGAAGAGACAAGATTTACACAATTCACAGTTCTTACTCCAGTGTGACCATCAACTAATGTACCCTGTTACACTTGGATTATTATCAGAGACATTTGATTGGATTCATTGTCACTGTGCTGTGCTCTGAGAATTTCGATTTTAGTTCACTATATAAATTCAATGGGATCTTATTCTTCGTGAATTTTTTATTTTTATTTTAAAGAATTTGAACAAAACTGGAAGACAAAACCTTTGACAAGATAATCAGTGGCAAATGGGACAATGTAGAAATCTAAATGATCAGAAATTAATATGGTACTTTGAATGGGATATGAGTGTGTCCTGTTATATACCTCTAACTTTGTCTTCATGATGACTACTCCACTCACTTAGAAAACTCCCCAGAGAAAACTTTAAACATGTACTGCTAGTTTCCCCTGAAATCAGTGATTGAGCGAATGAGTTCATGTTGGCTATGGTTCACCAATGTTCAGACACTGTCAACAAACTAAACTGTCACCAACATTCATTGGTCAAGAGAAAGCGGAACTTAATTTGCAGATTGCGGTTGCTAAGGGAGTGTTCACCACTCCCAAGCTGGTGCGTTATGCTCTCCTGGTGGCACAGGACAAAGCCACGAGGGAAAGTTGTCAGCTTCCGCAAATATGTAGACACCATTACTTATGATGCAGGCTGGTTCAGCAATATATTTGTAAGTTAAATCCTTTTGATTGACAAAAGTTGACACTTTTTTTTTTTTTTTTAACTTTTCGCTTTCATTTCAGGCAGCTTGAAATTTTATATTTTTAACAGCAATGTCATTGCTATGTCCATTGTTTATTTGACTGCTAAAAGGACTACATTAATATGGCTGTTAATTCAGCGTGAGATCCAGTGGATTAAATGGGAGTTAATCTGTGTCCAGTTCTAATATACTTTCTAAAAGTTTATTATTAAAAAAGTTCAAGTTGAAGAAGACTGCTCAAAACAGCATAGAATAATGCAAATCTAGAAGAGTACTATTAGAAGGTACAAAGGTGTACCCAACCCTTAAGTAGAAGAGGTTTGTTTGTTTGTTTGATTGGTGTTTAACGTCGTACTCAAGTAGAACAGGAGCCTATGTTTGATGTAACATAACACTGGTACCAGGTCTCTACCAGAAATCTGAATTGTGACAGACCTGCCTACTAAGTGTTTTTTGGAGTATTTTGTACACCAATATACCATCAAAATCAAACATAGAAATTAATTTCCTGTGCTATGCTGTAACACGAAACTACACAAAATCGCAATAAAATATTCCTAAACAAAAATTTCTTCTAGGGTAGCTAGGCCTCATTAAAATGGCTTATGTACCCTATAAGTTGGTACGCTTTAATTTGGGACAGTAAGGTATTTGGAATAGGGTATAATTGATGACACTAAACAAACCAACCATTGTTTAAGTAAAATACATCTTCAACTGAAAAAAAATATTTATCAAAATTCACAACCTATAAAATGATATTAAATTCCTGAATTTATCACCAGAAGAGTCTACCAGGCTATGAAATTTACAACTTCATTATCACCAACTTGTTAAAGGTTTAAGGTAACAGAGAATTTAGCGAACATATTGATAGTTTGGTTGATAGTTTGGATAACCGTTGAAAGTAAATGCGGGTATTGATTCTAGAACAACCATCTCGCTAGTCATTTAATATCCGTATAACCATTTATAGATAGAGGAACATCTATAACCATACACTAAACTGTCGATCATACATTGTATGTAGTTGCAATAATCCTTGTCGCATTAGCCAACTATTATACAATTTTCTATCATAATACACTATATCTCTTCTGGTGGCAGAACATGTACAGGACTCTCCCTTACTATTCTTCTCTATCATTTAACAAAAAAAGAAAACTATTTTTAGAGCATTTTTAACGACAGGTTTGTTAAGGAAAACATATTTGTTGAATTTTATTAGAACTTTCAAGGTTTATAAATGTAAACATGAGTGTATAATGTTTGAAATCATGAATACTACAGAATATAAAGAGGGCCTCTGGGAAGGAAATAAGGGCTATTGTTCGTGGATTGCCAATCGTAATCTGATAAACCATCCAAATTGAGCGACTTTTTTAAATTTTAAATAACAATTCATCAAATTCACAGCTCAGTAAGTTTTAAACTCATACCAACAGATGATAAAAAAAAGACGTATTCATGGGGTTTGATTTCTAGAATAGAACTGAAAAACACTGCCTGGTTTCTGCTAATTTTGCTCAGAAGGATTTTAGTTGAATTTTTTATCAGTATGACCATCTCTTTTAACATGATACTAAATATATGCTAAACAAGACATTTGACAAATCTAAAGCCAAGATAAACAAGTGTAGAATCACTATAGCTGCGACATAAAGCTTTTCTTTACTGGACAGGGGTTGTTTAGAATGTTAGCTGATTTAGCATTGCAAAATGTGATATTTAAGTAGTTTATCATTATATTAAGCTGCATTCCAAATTTGAACTCTATTTCAAGCGGTTTAGCTTC
>JARFOD010094686.1:0-17310 GCA_031763545.1 Mopalia muscosa | reverse complement strand
AGGGGGCAACATGAAGCCGATCTGTTTGTGATGTCTTTGAGCGACTGTGTTGTATTTGTCCTGTCTTTACACATTGGACTGGCACGTTCATGATAGCGAAATAACATAAAATACGCTGTTAAACTCCATTCAATCACCCAACCAATCAATCAAACCTGTTTTCGCTCTGGATGCTACATGTTGATTGGAGGAGTGACTTTTGTTGCAAAATAGCATGACGTCGTAAGTAATATGTCCCTTAACGTGAGTAAAGCACCTCGCATCGACCACAACACTTAGCTTTGTTTGTTTGGGGTTAAACGTCGTACTTCAAGTTATTTCACTCTCACGACGTGCCAGCCCAATGGTTGAAGACCCCCGACACCACAGGCAGCAAACAGGAACATCCGAATACAGGACACTCATAGGGCAGTAAAGAGACATCCCAAAGATATCGGATTCCTGTTCCTGTTTAGCCCGGAAAGCACACGGCAGCAGAAAGCTGCCTCCAGCCACCCGCCACAGCACTTAGCGCCAAAAAGACTAACCCCAGCCGATTTTAATTCTCTAAAATCCTTACATCAGATCATTTTTCTCTCAAGTTATAAATAGACAATTGACCCACTGAATTGAATACGATTCACTTAACTTCGCAGAAGCATACAGACATATTGAATTTCCATTGGGGTACATGTAGGTCAGGTTAAACCGGAAGCTTTCAGTCGTCTTTATATTCAAGAGGAGTTTTGTTCGTGTGCGTAACGATACAACAGTTATGGTCTCGCCATACGCCACTTACTTTGCGTATCTTCCAGTTATGTGATAGAGATGTATAAATATCAGCCCATCCGCTATGTCTTTCTCCATTTTCTTGGACCAACAATCATCAGTAAATCACAGCAAATTGTTTCAGACACAATGTAAGACAGCTATGAAGAAAAAATGCTCGTAACATGTATCACAGGAGGCCAAAGTTTGAAGACATATGACAGTTTGTACGGAAATCATACCCTGGATGTAACACAAGGGGTTAAAGAATGTCCATGGATCAATCATAGCGAACACGCGTCGTTTGGGTCTATCTAAAGCGACGAACCGGTCATTTCCGGCTACTATGGCAGGTACTTAGTTTAGCCACGATGTCATTACAGCCAAACAGCCAACAGATGGGTAATCCACAGTGTAAGCTAGCCATTTGTCACCGGCTTAGGAAGTTATACCGGATCTTATGTCCATTATCTAACTTATCATCTAATCAGAAGATACTATAGTTGTCTAGACTGGACACAATGATTAGATTGGGGGAACTGTGAATAAGAGAAATGCCCTTTTAACAGGGCTGAATGAAAACGTCACCCTAAGTTTGTCAACTATTATTTGACTACTGTGGAAGTAAAATGAAAATGACAAAAGAAGACACAAATTTTTCAGTTGATTTTTGTCTGATATTTTCCACTGTAGAAATAATTATGATTACCAGTTATCATAATACTTGTGTTCACTATTTCGTTTTTTCGGGATAAAACTTTCTTCATAGTTTGAAGAGATTTTAGTTCAGAAAATTTTGCAGGTTGAAACTTGTCCGGGAATCGATCACACGGCCAACAGAGTTATCTTTTCAAGAAGGCAGGATGGTTGAGTGCCGGCATTTATTGCTGGAGATTCGTTGTTTAACTCTTAGTGTCGTGGGTTCGATTCACGAACGGATTTCAACCTGCAAAATTGTCTCAACTAGAATTTGTTCAAACTAAGGAAATATTATCCTAAATAACTGAAATAGTGTTAATATTCACTTTCTACCTCACACAAAAATTAGTCATTAGACCTGTGACGTTTGTTTATTTTTTTAAATCGGCCGTGCTTTATACAAAAACTTATTGGAATGTGATTCAAATTAAGCAAATTGCTTATGTTTTGTAAACCTAAACTGTGGCGAGAATAGCTCCCTGACGCTGCACGAGCCAACGAAACCATACAACCAACCAACCATCTTGCCGTCTCCGCAGTTGGCTTCGGATTACGACTTAACGTCTAGTGCATTGAAAATTGTCTTTTAGTTCTTTGGCAGATAGCATTATGTGTATTTAACTTTGTCCGACCTTTTTATTCAAAGACATTAGCTTATCACGTTGACCGGTTTTTATTGTTTTGTTTTTGTTAGTGGAGGGGATGCATTCCTTCATCCAATGTGAGATTTATCGAGTATTGGCATGTGGTTGTATTTAATACTTTCATAAACAATACAAGTTTGTAACGGGAACAAACCGAATGCACGAGATTTTTGTTTATATGAAATATATACTTTTATCACTTAATTCTCTTCGCCTGTTTTTTTATCGAGCAGACTCAACGACCTTGATCCGAGTTCAGTCTAGGCGATAAATCTAATTCCGAACAGGAAATTAGCAAAGCCTGAGTATAATGCTCTCCGCTACGGGGTCATTGTACATTCACATGCAAGTGACACAGAGCGGCGAGCCACAGCCGACTATACATGACAGTGCACCACGGCATGACCCATCACGCTACTGATTTCGTTCCTCTGGTCTGCTATGTCAAATTCAATTGGAATCGCGGTATTAAGAACTTCAATGTCACACAAACAAACGTTAATAGTAAGATTCAAATTTGCATGATCTTGGATGATTTAGAGAAGAGTAAACGCCGATCAAAATGTAGCGTTGATTTGCAACGTTTTTGATATTATATAAACTGTGACACAATTTTTTTTTACCTCCTTGTAACCTGCTGTACTTGAATCGGCTTATTCTATCGGCGGGTGGATTCAGGGGAAAACCACAGATATGACAATATTATATGCCCTGAGTCGACTCCAGTAACACGATAGAGGTTTGCAATGTGCCAAGGTTAATACACCCATGTCTTAACCTTGGCTCGCGAAGATGGGAATTAGGTGCAAGATTGGCTTTTCACGCTTGTCACCTACACGCTCTCAGCCAACGAGTTATCTCACGTGATGTTTTATCAAGAAAAAATGAAAATAAAGTCAATGGTACACATTAATGCTTCCAGAGCATAACCTACAGTCTAGAAAACGGAAATAATCCGAGATTATAAAGCTAAAATTAACAAAAGCATTTGCTTGACCATACTAGCCAGGTAGTCTCACCAAATGTAACTTGAACTCACAAACAAATCACAGCATTAACAACAAACAGACTAATGGATACAGATCTTCTCGTGTCTTGTTAACAAGACGTTGCTCACCAGATAATGCTTTCTTTTCTTACAGATCTCAAGTTCAAACATGGATGGCTTCAACTTACTGCTTTATAATGATTTGTTTTCCAAAAGCGTGCAACGTGATCGTACCGTTACACAATATCAGTCTTCTGTTGAATAACCATCAATTAACTAATTAATATGCATAACAGATAAGTGTCCAAAGTAAGAAAACTCGAATCGAGATCATGTCGACCACAGATATTACAGCGGAAGAAAACAAGAAATGCAACGATTCCTATAGATAGGTAAAACAATTACAACAAATGTTTTTGTTGAGTGTTAGGTTACTATAGCCCATTTTACAAAACCCTTAATGTTAATACAGTATTTTGACAGTTATTTCTAAAACATTTGTTGTAACATGATTCTAGTCGTACTGTACTGGTTAAAAGCGATACGAAACGAGAACTTGAAGAACAAATACATGGCACGAAAGTGCACCGTACTTATCAAATTATGTTTTAAGAGATACACCTTCCTGAGAAAATTGACGGCAAATCGAGTTGGCGGCCTGATGACTTTAAGTTCTCTTAAAGAGGCGAAACGAACTTCTTGCAAGAAGGCTTCTGATGTAGAATCATTGAATTAATGAAACGACTACTTAACCGTAAGATACTTTCTAACTTGAATACCGATGGTTGCTCAGGAGTAATCTATGTGCTTTTCCGTGCAATGTTATGTGTTTTCTTTCACAAAATTCTCATTGGGTGGTTAAATGGAGTTCTAAGTCGCAAATGAACTAACGTCATTTGATATGCCAAGTAGTGGTTATCATTTTGTTATATTTATTGACTAAAAACAGCTCAAAACGATCAACTATAAATTTGTTCTATATCGGAGTTATAGAATCTCAGGTGTAAGGACTAAACACGTATTTTGGGTTTACCAAAACAAATCTACGCTTTCCAAAGGCTGTGCAGAAACACTGAAACTGTTCTAAGCAAATGATGCGACTTGCTTGTTCAAAAGTTCATTAATTAACTTAATTCTTAGGTGTTGTAATAATATTTACGATCTGAGAAATAATACACCAAAAATGCATTGTAGTAAATTATATTTTTATTTATTTATTTTTTTTTTTTTAAGTAGGTTTAAAATTTATGATAGATATTCTTACAAATATAACGTTCAGAAAGATTTGCAGCAAGAATTTAACAGAAAGCCAATAAATACATGAGAAATGTGCCAGGTTTCGGCCAATAAAGTACTTACTTTCAATATCCTCTATAGTATCTCGTTGGTTCATTCTTGACCTCTGCGGCCAGAGGTCAAGAATGAACCAACATTTACTTCCAGTAAACAAATTACAGCATATATGTATATCTGATCGATTATTTAGCGCTTCTTAATATTAACAACTGCCTGTAAATCTGTCCATGGTCTCTAGGTACTTTTTGTTAGTGCTCGCTGATTAATTAACTAAATAACTTAAACTGTATATGCTGTACGAGACCTGACCAATTTTCAAACGCGACATAAATACAATTAAATATAGAAATACAGTTTTTGTCTACAACTTTTAAATCAACAAGCTATCAAGATTGCACAGATGCAAGTGGATAATAGTATCTTGTTTTGTTTTTTTTTTTTTTGGTTTTTTTTAGAGATTAACCGAAATTTTCAACTAGGCTATGACAAAAATGAAGATGACAAAATAACGTCTATAAATACAAGTTACCCTTTATCTCGTTTGGTGTGGGAAAAAAACCGCTATCGACTATTGACCAAAAAGCTTTTAATAACTGCAAATTATGTATCATGACGGTATTGGATTTTCTCTTTTAAGCAGCCATGGTTCTCACGTTATAATGTATTTTCAGAGTTGTTATGGCCACTGGAACCGCTCAAATTGTCTGATATGTGAGAAATCATCTTTGTTTTTTTAGTATTATGTTATTAAGGTGTTTATCATTTAACAGCTATATGTTGTTTTCTTTCTAGCGGCTGTTCAAATGACGCCTCGTCATTATATCAAATATCGATGATCTTCAGCCAAGACATAAACTAATGTCTACGGAAGACGTCCGACAACACAACAATCAACAACGGTAAATCATATACCCATATGATTTAGTATCGACAATGGACGCAAAACAAGTCCATGGGGAATATATAATTGTTGTCCTTTTCTCTTATAAATAAGACTACTTTTGTTAAGTAGGTTCAGTTTTATATCTAAGCCACAATGTGAGGCAAATGTAAGATGTGTTTACCCTGTACTGTTGAAGTTATGCAAAAAGCAAATTAGCAGTCATGACCGATGAGGCTTCTGCAGTGTCACAGAAAGCTTTCTGTATCTGAGTCCACATTTACAAACTAAAGCCTAATGGTTATGGGTGATCGCCACGATGAATCGATTTCCTATCATTAAAGAAAAGCGACGGTAAATTTTCTAACACTAATTTCAGAAGGTGCTCCTCAGGTTAATAACCTAATGTGAGTAGAAATTCTGAGGCATAAGCAAACAAATGCCGTGACCTAATTAAATGGTGTTATCACTATAGCATGTACCACGTGTATTGATGGCACGAGATAGCCGTTGTCATATATGTATTTCGTAAGGACTTAAAAGCTTTATGAACTTCCCTAGTTTGGAATTCATACAACACATGGTTTATTAAGTGCACTTGTATACATTTCGTAGCAGGATAATAAAACTCATCGGTTGATTAAGCAGAATTATGCATCAAAATCATTAGCGGCAGAATCATAGTTTTTGTCATGACCGCTATTTGCTAGCTAGCTAGTTAACTTCGAGCTGGAAAAATACTGTTTAAATAAACTTTAAATGCGACAACTGCCACAAAGTAAAGTATATAAAGTATTATGATGATACACTGTCCTCCAACAAAAAGGCATTCAGTGTAACTATTTGAATAATATTCCAAAAACACTATATGTTTGTGATGTCTTTGTATACTGCGTATTGTGCTTGTCTTGCATTGTCATCAATTGTTATCAGTTAAGTTGAGAGTTGTTTTCTTCATCCATTGAGCTGGTGCAATGTCATATTACTGAAATGATCTAACATACGACCAAATGTAAAAAAAAAAATCTTAATAATTAGGTTATTTATTTGATCCAGAAGGCATAGTGTACACCACTAGTGCACCAAAAATCAGACAACTCCAGAGAAAACATAGAATTACCACAAAGTAAAATGATTTGACACTTTCATTTCCGGAGCCTGTAGTTTCCAATAATAACCTCCACTCTACAGATTAGCAGTTATAAATAACACTGTCTTGTACTTTTATAAACCTGACCGTGATGACCAATTTGTAGACCAAGAAAGTAACGCACAATGGGGTAATATGGGAATAAGTATATTGTCACTATATAAACAATAATTTGGGATTGTCAGATTGTTAAAAATGTGTATATTCCTGTATATCGCTTGTGAGACTTTGATTATACTGCGCTACTTATTTAGAATACTGTTGGTTCGGTCAAACAGTTCGAATTCGTGAGAAAGTAATAAAAATATTTCAATCTGCTTTAGATGTACATCGGAACAGAAAATGGCTGATTTCATAATGATAAAAAAAAAGGATAGCGGCGTGCCCGGTCACAGAACTGAAACGATAGTTAATACCTCATTCAGGACAAATCAGACAGCCAAACCGACAATGCATGGTTGTCTTATTTTTATGGGAAACGGGTCATTAGTGAATATATGTTTGATGAAGTTCATCTTCGCTAGCGAAGAGATTTATTCCGAGCTTATCTGCATTAAAACCCTTGGCTGATTTTTTACATATAATCGGACTCGGCTTCCAGGCAATTGATTAGATCCATGGGAACTTTTAAGGAACCAATTAGATGTTGTGGCACGACAGGACTAGTAAAACTAACTGCGACAGTCAATAATTAGAGTGATTGAAGCGTTTCGGAAAGGAATATGTTAGGGGTATTAAATCAACTCAATGAGAGTATTGCTTATGTACCCATTCCTACAGACACCAACTCTCCATATATACGCCAATAGTGCTTTACAAAGTTGAACAAATTGTCAAAACTAAAGAATAACATGCAACATATGTTATCGCGCTTTAACTAGATGGTGATAATTTTATCCGCGAGGGGGCGTAACTGTAATTCTATTTATATGTGAATAATCGGTCAGGAGTTGTAATGCATGCAGAGTAGCTCGGAATAAAACTCTTGGCTGGATGTAGATGGATGAAGTTCAGCCTTATGAGATACTGGTTTCACGGCATGAAATAGATTACAAGTGCTGTTGCTATTAAAAGTGTCGAGTTACTTTTAAAAGGGACCATTAAAGTATTTCGCAGAGATAACCTAGATGGGAATATCACAGATTCCTTCACATATTCAGATATAGAATAATGGTTGATCTAAGAGATTGGTCATGTGAAAGGAGCGGAATTTTATATGCCTTATAGTTTGACCGGTTTCCAAACTCAATGTCTTTAGAACAATGTTTCCCATATAATACTCGTGTGTCAACACATTGTGAGAAACTTCATCACACATACATATGTGGGATGAGCACGTGACGTAAACCAGCCAATCCAAATTTGTGCTGGAACTAATTTGTCAATACAAACAGCTCGAGCGCGAAACCATTGCAATGATCCCTCGCTTGAATTATTATTTGTATCGAGTTTTAATTTATAATATTTTTTTTTAAATTCTGCAAAATTCGTTTTGTATTTACTGCCTTACATACAGTTTACTCTTGTCTGGGGTATTAAAACGTTATTTTAAAGTACCCTTATGCCCTTTATAACTACAAAATCTACTTATAGAAAGAACAAATTCCACTGGATTAACTGTGTTACATAGGCACTTATGACTTAGTTAGATAAATTAGTTTGGAAGGAAAAGAAAAGAACTAATCAGGAAAGAGAATAAAAAAAGAACAAGAATATTCTATAGCCCCGTAAGATTAAAATTTACTATCTGTAAATCCACCGTTACTGAGTTATTTTTTAACTCAAAGCGGCAATTGTAGAAAGGTTCCAGATAGATGAACTCTACAAAGCCGTCTCGATATGATCACAAACCACCTGTTTTATGTTATCCCATGTTTTCTTCATGTTAAAAGCATTGCGTAACGCACAATGGAGTGCGAAAGATCTGTATATGATTATTATTCATGAACAACAGCGACAGATAACGTACTGACATTAGCCTTCGTTCTTCATCAGAATTGACGTCAATGACATCTGCTTGAGGCTTCGTTTTGTTTAAATATGTGTATCTTGTTCCGGCACTCACAAACATATATATCGATCTAATTATAACCATTCAGAAACTTGAGAGTTTATCTAGATAAGACTAATCCGGTTTGTGTTTATTAGTAATACTAATCCTTTGAAACTAAAGATACTCCTCTGTTTCCTCGGGTGACAATCAGTTCACAAACACATGATATTTTCTGTACATATAGAGTTGACGACTTAATTGATATATATCCTTGCACTGTTATTACACTACTTGACCTGATTGGTAGTTTGTTAAGCATCTGTGACACTTACTGAAATTAAGTGTCTTAATATACATGCTTGAGGTACATGCTTAATTTAGGTAGACTATGCAATCTTGACATCGCCACATGAACTTTCCTGACGACCACTACATAGTCTGCCGAAATATAGAGTATATATACGGAGTTTCATTTGTCTTATTCTAAGTAACTTTGCAACTACGGTACTACTGAACTTCTTACGTTATAGAACCATTTACAACTGAAGTATGGCAATACACAATGTCTTCCATAAATGAAACCTTATCGTTATTACAAAAAATAATGTTTCCACAAACTTGTAATCACCTTCTGTGTCGTTGCGTCTGTATCTGTTGGGTATCCCGAAGCGTCTTACCTACACAAATATGTACCAATTGGAATTAAAATACCGCGGATCAGCTGTTTGTTAGTTGAAGAAAGATCAGGAATGGTGAATGGTTTCATTAGCTAGTTTTTTATTTTTGTGTGGAGGATTTGAGGTATGTTAATGAGAAACGACGAGGTAAACAGAACCAGACAGTCATTGTAATTGATGGATCTATTACCTTTGTTTCTGAACTGAACACGGTCTTTACGTCCATACATATCTGTGATCTTAAGAAACATATTGACAACATTGCCTGTAATTCAAATGAACATCATATGTCTGAATACGACTCCTTTTTGGATCTGTGGACGCGATATAAGAGGCTTTACTTAGACGTTGATTAATAGATGAAGTATTGTCGAGTTATCTACAAGTGAAAGACATGAACTATAAATTAATCATCTGTAGCTATAATTAAAATTTCCTTCAAGGGCGCTCGAATACTTAGTGCTGCGCTTGTGAACTTTTTGTCGACTTTTTCAGGATTTCGATGTGAATTTCAAGGAAAACCCTATTAATTTGCAGAATAAAGGGCTTCTAGGTTGTTGTTCATAGTTAAATATGATGTAATAGCTCTAACGGTTATATAATGCCGGTCGAAACCGGTCAATTTAAGATTTTGTGAAGAAAAATAATTCTTCACAGAAACGGATTGACAATTTTTTACATTATTTCTTTGTATTTCTATATACAACGTATTCACACACAATTCATAAAGACATGCTGTGAGAGACGATATTTTGTTCAAGCGTTTTTGCGTTCCATAGCATCGTGTGTTAACATACACAGAAGGCGTCCATTGGTACCAGTACACAATCTGTGTTACATATGAACTGCGTTTCGCCATAGAAAATCTTTATTTGGTTTTTTTTATTGATTGTTCAAACTTTGAAGCTATATAATTATAGAACTGACAAATGATCCTTGATTCGTGCACAGTCACTATTTCGATGTACTGTAAATAACTAAATGATACAGGTTTTATTTTATGTTTATGTTTATGGAAAGCATGCTCTTCCAAAATATATCCAACGGAACCGTCAATGTCTTTTACCATTATCACATATATCTATCTCTAGGTCAGATTTGAAAACGGATTTCATCCAACCTCTATAATCTGCTGTTTTGCGGTCTTAATTATATGACTAACCACCAGAAAATGATGACATATACGTCTTTTTATGGGACATAATAGCATTAACCCTTTGTGGGTGAGACAACAACAGATGAAGGATTGTATAGGGCGAGTATTGTATTACTCTCCTATGTAATATCCGCGTAAACCAGCCCATTAGCCTGTGCAAATTCAAGGTATATCGGCTTCTCGTTTCAGATTCCAGACGGTTTTTATTACAGGCACCTGTGATTATATGGTCACACTGTAATAAAATATTCTACTGTCAAACTATAAACAACAAGCCGATGTATCAATACTGCGAGCGCGCCATCTGCCTGTGTATAGTACAGTATAGTGGGAATCGTGCGCGTTCCATTTTAGAGCAGCGTATACGTCATGTTCGGAAGTACAGGCGTTCGGAATCTCTCATATCACGACATATAAACAATTTATTGCGTAGAATAGGGTAAATTAGAAACAATATGACTCCTTTCTACTCATTTTATATCAATTTCTTATAGCACATGACTTCATATGTACATGTTATGTTATACTATCAACCAAATGATTTTTCAACAGGTAGCCAACGAAGGATGATTACAAGTACACAGTCATCGAAAACGTTTTACAGATGCCAAATCTTCTTTGTCCAAAGTGTCGTTTTGATCGGCGCCAAAAGACCGAGTCGTGTCTGTATAGCGAATACCGTATATCCTAATTATACAGTATACTCGTATGTGAACTCAGCCTTAAGCAATATCGATATCCAGGCTGAAAAAGCTCTTAGAAAAATATGGTTTTAATGGAACCCTTTAATATTCTTCAGTCATGGCTCTAGTGGAACCCTTTTTGGTTCTGAATGCAGCCCTCATAGCTGTTGTTCAGAGTATATCTCTTTCTAATTACATCACAGAACCATTTTTATAATTATGGTTCCATATAGAACCACCCTGGCACCGGTAAAAACCATACTCTTATCTAAAGAACCGTCAAAGAAACATTATTTCTAAGAGTGTGGTATATATGTGCCAACCAACAAAATCTGTTAATAAAACAAGTTTGTGTAAAATGTAAAATCACCAATCACGCTATCTTCACAATGAACCGAATTCAAAGGAATATCGAAACTCCTCAAAGTTCCGATAAAATATTGATTAAAATAATCTGAACATAACATATTTCTTTCAACTTGCTGTGCATTCATGTAAAGGTAATCTTATTGTGCATCGAGTGTCGTAAATACCTTAATACTTATCTACTTGCAATGTTTATTCAACCTAAGATAAAACGGTTTAAAAATGATGTGATTCGGCCAATTAGTTTTTATCATTGGTCAATATTGGTTTCTATCATTGTTTCATAACGTTAAGACCCTTGGTAGGCCTATAGATGTTAAAGAACGTATGTTAAAATAACCAGTTTCTTCTTTATATCAGTTAAGCAGGCCGACCCATGATTCTAATCTTAAATCATTTATCAAATATAGGTCCGAAATTTATGTATTATAACGACATATAGAATGAGACATGATGTCGACATGGATAGAGACTATATGCACGTCTGTAAGTCAACTCTTCTTGCCAAATCACGTAAAGAAATAAAGATGTTAATGCCAAATTTTATGGTGGGCCAAGTGCATCGTAAGTCGGCACTTTATAACATGAGTGTTAAAAAGTTACTAGGTGATTAACCAACCAATCAAATCGCCTGATTTCAAAGAAAACCGTTACAATTTTTTGTTTCACGTCATTTTTTGTTATCTTATGTGATCTTGGTCAAAATGCACGCGACAGAAAATGTTTGACATGTATGTTGTTCAAAGAACGTGTAAGATTGGGTGATTGGCTATTTAAAAACCTTATATTTTAAATGAGTAAAACCTAATCTTACGCGTCAAATAATTTCAGACGTATTTGAATTTTATTGGTTATAAAATCTGGCGATGATCGCCCTGAAGTGTATTAATCAAGTGTTCCGCTATTTCAGGATAGCCAGAAGCAATACATTTGATATTTGCCACTTACATTGTCCAGTCTACTTACATACTAGTTACAAATGTAGTATAGTTAAAGGTGTAAATACGTACAAATGATATTCATTAAACATTTCAAATGATCCGGTGTAAAGACAAATGTGTGCATGATAACAACCTGTTTTGAACATTGGTGTCAAACGCGCCTAATACGACGCTATTCATTTGTGCCTTCTTTTCTGTAGCTTCCACCATAGTATATACAATCCATGTATTTCGTGTCATTTTGGAGGTAATTTCTACAGATCCAATCAGTGCAAGTATATGAAGAATCCCGCGTGATAAACTAATCATGTGTGTGTTTGATTGTATAGCCTTCAAACGTGACTCTGTGGACATATGAGTACCGGGCAATGGGCTGTAAATTAATATATAAGCATTCACTACATCATGAGTACATGGTTTATATGACATTACGGACATTCACAGTTTCTGAAGTATCATTATTTATGTCCAGTCTAGCAGACATTGATATCCTATTCAGCCTAGATCATATACCACCGTGTTAGGCTGGTGACAAATGTGTAGATAACATCTATCTATCCGTCACTGAACATCTGCTCAATACTCTACGATTATTTATCATGACCCATCAGATGGATGTTGCGCTCTGTAATTACACCGCAGTTAAATTTTAAAACTTCTGTAGAAAACGGACAAGGCTGGAGGCACTGCTTTTTTATTACTACATCCACAACAAATTCCTGTCCCTTAAAGGGAACGACAACTGTTTTTCGACCTAAACTTATTATTTTCATTGCCTTTTTTAAAAGATAACCATCTGTATTGCACTTGAACTCGAATTAGCTTTGTCGTTAACTAGTTAATTTAAAAATCGTAATTGACGTCATTGTTAAAAAATGTGTCAGTTTTATAATCTAGTTGTGGCTGTCCCCTATTGTCTGCACTGGTGGATGGTTTTATATAAACCTGAAAGCGAGGAGTCTATCTCCAAGCGAAACAACATATAATCAACCATATTGGAAGAAATCGATAGACCAATTGAAGTGAGTGATGATTTGTTTGCGTTGGTGTTAAACATTAAGGATCCGGAACCATCTGCTTGTCAGACTGTTCAATTTGTACAACTATCGGCGGTCAAAGCTCAAAGTTACTGGCTACGGCACCGCTTGAGAGTTACACAGTAATAAGCAGACAAACTGTGATATCCAAATCTTCAGAGGTAAACCAAACACACAAAAAATGCTTTCAGACAAATCAAATACATTTGCTAATTTTACTAAAATGATCTGAAATGAAAAATGTTCAAATCATGTATAGCCTACCTACCGGACTTCATAGCCAAAGCTGATTACATGAAGCGGAATAAATTCGGTGAATTTCCTTGCTTGTGAAGGTTAATCTGGCTGGTCAGCGACTTAAAGCAATCGTTTTTCTTGACAAAAGTCCATCGGTTTCAGTTTGTTGCACCTCAAGTACACTTGTCTCTGTCCTAACTGATCGATGCTTATTTCAGTTACATAACTAATTCCATTTTATACTACTTTTTCCGAGCTCGGAAATATGTCTTACATTTGTTTATGTTTTCTTGTCCAAATTTTGATCCTTGCTAAACTTTTGTACAAAAATGAGGGCCCGCGGCCTTGACTTTAGGTTAGCGAGTGCGATCTCTAAGCCTACCTCGATGTACCGTTCACAGGATCGAGTCCATATGTCGACCCTCAAGTATATGAGTGAGTTCCACAATGTGGCTCCAGCAATCGCGGACGTGGTTTCTACGAGGTTTCCTCCTGGCAAGGAACAGTGTGAATCCGACGGGTTTATCCTTACTAAACATTTTTATTTTAGTCTATACCAGTTTATTTTCACAGAGAATCAGAAGTAGTAATGCTCACTAAAACAATGGCGTTTCCCTGTTATTTCTTCGCCAGAAAAATAACAAATGCTTTGCAGAGGGTGGATGTGTCTATGATCAGATTGTAGTTTTAGACAAAATATATGGCGCAAAAAAAGGCTTTGAGGGAGAAGTCTGTAATTGATGTATCGAATGGTTTTATTTCTTGTATCTACAGAAGATTACACCCACCTTTTTTTTATTTTACATAAATGAAAAAGATTTCCATATCAGTAAAATAACATTTTCTTTATATATGTCCAATTCTTTTTTCACAATTGAATTGTTTTTCACATAAGTGAAATGCTTTTTCAACACATGTAAAATAATTATTTATGTCACATATGTGAAGTTCTTTTTCACAAAAGTGAAAATTTTTTACACATAATATATGAACTAACTTTTCACATATGCTGAACTTTTTTTTAAATATGTAAAATTCTTTTTCACACATGTAATCTTTTTTACATATGTAAAATAAAAACTTTTTTTTACATATGTTAAAAATAATGTTACATATGTGAACTTAAGTATTATAAAGATGTCATACTCCTTAGCTTACTATTTGGACTCGTTCGATCAGTGTTGTAAGCGATTGTCAGAAGACCGAGAGGACTGTGTCTAGATTTTCCATAGCTGGAGCCGAAAGCTATCACACATTTACGGCAATGCTTCAATGGGTGTTCACCCACGTTGCATTAATTAAGATCCTCCTGTTTCGACCAAGCTGAAAATTGGTCGCATTCCTTGCGCATGCTAATACAGGGTCGGATAAAGCGGTGTGTATGTGGGGGGATAGCTCGAGTCCCTTTCTTTATCTAGGATGAGAGCTGAGCCCCTCCACTTTTGAGCAGTGCAGGCATTTGGATGGGGTGGTTTTGTGGTATATACACCGATAGGATAATCTTATAATCCCGAAAATTAGGCGGAACATAAAGTTCCTGTAAACTTAAATATCTTGATTAATTGATTGATCCATAGATTGAGTGTTGTTAAAGGTCGTGCTCTAAACTATTTCATTGTTTTAGGGGGAATTAACTACATAAATGGACGGTCACAACCACAAAGTGCTTGGTTCCGTTGGAAAATGTATGTGTGTCGACAGCATGACTGGGCTTATAACATACATGTACATGTATAGGCCATTTCCCTTACGATATTAGAGTTCCGCCAAAAGTCTATTTGTACAAGTACGTTATGCTATGTCACTTGAAAATCTTCACCCACATTTCAGGCTTTGTAGCAAGGAACTGGATAGTCGGGGCTTCAGTAAAACGCCATAAGGGTCTGGAACAATATCGGCTAGTGACCGTTGGGTTGTCCCTTAACCGAAAATGCCGCTCCATAAAATTTTGTGTTGGCGACGAGCAAACTTCACCAGTGTCTTCACTTATTGCACCAGCTCCCCATGGCGTTACAATGGAATATAGGACAAGACAAATCCATGTGGCAAAGTCTAGAACGTGGGTTAAGTGGTTATTTATCTTATCCCTATTCTAAAACAATAAAATCAGTCGAAATACACGATTAGAAATATCTTCTAACGCACTAACTCGCATAGACTTTTGATGGAGATCAACTTCCATTAGCCAGAAGACAAAAGTCGTAAAACCGATAATGAAATGTGTATTTATTTATATATCTTTTTGTTCAACCGGTAAAATTGAATGACAAGTAGGCCTACAAATCATGGGAATTATCAGTGGAATTCGAACAAAACTGCATGTGTGACCCACGGTATTGTTCCTCAAAGCGATAATGGCTTAAGATGATCTCAATTACTATGATGACGTAATACGATCGCCATCACATTTAAAAGGACTTTAGACTCCGATCTCTTTGTGGAAGTATACCCTGGAGCAAACACTCGTTGGAGCTGCACTCTTAACCATTTCTCCGCAGACTAAACCACTCTTGGTTCTGAAGATAATTTAAACCTAACCTACATCTTCATCAGGACGGCCATAAAGGGTTTCCTTCCAATTATCATCCTGACTGCGCTGAGTGAAGCAGAGTCAATTCATAGAAAGCCTCCAAAAATATCTGGAGAGAAAAGGGATGTTCTGTCTGACATAAAATAACATGATTATGGAAACATATTGTAACGTTTTATTTCAAGTGTTAACCTCTTTTAACTATTTTCTTTCCGATTCCCTGCATCACGTCTAAATATATTAATCGACTTTATCAAAGAAATTTGCACATTGTTTCAGACGCAATTCGGGATTAAGTGGACGTGATATTTGTAGGACCTGTTTATCTAGGATTCTAAAAGATTTAATTCATATGCTGAAGTAGAACGTTAAACATATAAAGATAGCAATGCTGAGTACAATTTCCGATAGCCGATCGTGAAAGAATAATTTATTTCTAAACAATTCGGCGAATGGGGCTTTTGTTCGGCATACAAGTGTCTTCTGGATCTAAATATAACACCTGGAAGTCCAATTGCCAGTAATCATATTGTCACACTTTATATGCTTGCTGTTCTATGGGGTTAGAAATTGTATAAGTTACTAGACACATTAATGCAAGCCACAACGTGAATATTTTACATATATATATCTGGCGAATGACTACTACCAGATCTAGATTGGCGCCTGTGTATTATATTGTAACTGGATGTTAATTGGTCTTAAAAGCAAAATAACTGGCGTGGAAGCAGCATTGATTCCCATTCTTTGATGATGCTCGGGAATTCTCTTCGGGCTGTTGTGCCGCAGTACCATAAATTCTTTTGCAACTTTTTATATGTCATTTGAGACAATGATTTGCAGTTGTTTCTGGCATTCATAACGGCATAACAATGGCGTTGGGCCGCCTATTATCTGATTTCAATACGTTTTGTTATGAGACAATTGAGAAACCTAGGATATATACGTATGAAAGCATTTAACAACAGTTATCTCAAATCCAACCATGTTTTCTTGTCTGACAGTAAATTGTGCGGTTTTGGACAAATTGAATCTATCTGATTCCAATATACATTATAATTGAATGGCAACCTTTCTCTTGAACTTACCTGATGAACGCCTAGTTGTCAACTTTGTCTGTACCGTTTAAAATCCACGCTGTTCTACTTCGATTCTCTGTTAAAAACTGAAAATAGCCACACGTAGAATCTCGCTAAAACTAGGAATTATAGTTATACTAAACATGAAACTGGTTAACAATCGTATCGTTAGTGAACAAACCACTTGATTAAATTGGTATACATTAT
>JARFOD010094675.1:0-17310 GCA_031763545.1 Mopalia muscosa | reverse complement strand
TGTTTCTCTATAAGATACATTAATCTATTCATAGCCTATGACTTAAAATCACATCTTGAAATTCACTGTATAATATTCTCTATTTAATTAAGCTTTATAATACAGTTTATTATTTAATAATACTGGATTATGACACTAGTCTCGTGACCTTATGTGACACGTGCAATTGAGCCCACGTTACCACAGTAGAGTGACATCTGGGGAAAACAAGTTCTTACAGTAAATTATCCATTGATTTTCAATGCCACGACTGTCAAACATTCAACGGGAACGTGTCATTGGCATCCCGAATACACGAACGTCGGTCACTGACGTTGCCAGGGTTAAGGGATGTAGTCGACGGGCTATCCATGATCTTCGGACACGTCTCCAACAAACTGGCCCCTCACCAGACCGACCTGGTTCGGGTAGACCACGTGTGAAGACACATACAGAAGACCGACAAATCGTCTTACGTCATTTGCGTAATCGATTTCTCACTGCAACGTCCACTAGGAATGAAGTCTTTAGAGGTCGTGTTACTGCCCAAACCATACGTAATCGCCTGCGTAGGCCTACTGCTCATCTCCATGCACGCCGGCCATATCATGGACCAATTTTCACCCAGTTACACCGACGTCAACGGCCTCTCTACATCTGAGATGGACCGTCAGCGTGATTATAATAGGGTCGTTTTTAGTGACGAATTCAGATTCACTTTGCACTTCGCTGATGGGAGAGTTAGGATTTGAAGGAGACGCGGTGAACATAACGCCCAGTGTTGTGTGCAAGAAGTGGGCCGTTTTGTGGCGGTAGTGTTATGGTTTGGAGCGCCTTTAATGGTCCTGCCCGTTCCCGAATGATGGTCGTTCAAGGAAACCTAACTGCTGCAGGATATAGAGATCAAGTGCTCATTCCAGAGATTTTGCCATTCATGGCAGTTCATGGCCTAAGCCTGACATTCCAATACAATAATGCCATAGCTCATACGGCCAATTTAATGCGGAATTTTCTTAGGAATGCTGGCATCAATGTCATGGAGTGGCCCTCAAGGTCTGCCAACCATAATCCCATAGAACATGTATGGGATGTGTGGGGCAGAAGACTACCTCAGGTAAGGAACCCTCCACAGAATTTGCAGAAACTTGGTGCCATGTTGGTTCAATTATGGCGACGCATCCCTCAAGCTGTGTTCAGAAGCATCATTTAATCCATGAGTAGACGTTTCATCGCAGTTGTGAACGCTCATGGAAGTCATACGCGCTATTGACATGCTTTCATCAAGTCGTAACTTACCATTTTGTACTCTCTTACATTTCCGTAACATTTCCGGTGGAACTGGTTACATTATGAACATGAATTTTATGGTACACCGTCCTTAATGGGTACAAAATGGAATTTATTCATTACTTAAAACCAATTTTCTTGAATGTTCAACTTATCGACATGCAAACGAGTGTGAAGTTTCTTTTTTGACTGAGTTTATTATATAATTTCTACGCTGTGATTTTATTTAATTTTATCCTACTTGGTCAAACTCTAAACTCGAGGGACTTCCTGCATGTGTACATACCGATACAGAACGCGAAGAAAATCTGACAACTTTACAGTCATCATTTAATTCCTCCTGTGACATTACTTCATTGATATATAACGAACACGCCAAGGAAACGTCATTACAACAACTTTATTATCTTAAAATACTTCCATTTAGAATTGAATATTATCTCCTCGGAGAACAGATGCAACTTTCTTTAGAGTGGTAAAACTTTGTCGTGTTATCGTGAATTGAGGTCGTGTCCACACATTTAGCCAAACAACTTCCTGTAACACATTAGTCTGTACTTGAGACACATTGTTTCTCGGGGCCTGATCGGTATGAAATTGCACTAGTCCTTGTTTGGCATATGATAAAAAAAAATTCAACATTTTTATTCACATAAGTCAAGTTGGCGGAAAGACTATCCCCTACGACCGGAAGAGGAAACGTGACAAAGGTATAGCAGTTGCTAGTTGACCTTTTTGACATTCTTGTAACTGTAAGAATAAAAACCGACTGTTGATATGAAATTTTCGATCCCAACAGTTATATGTTCTTTGGGAAGGTTCAAACATGTCACAGCGTACACGCCCCTGCACTTGTAGAGGGAAACCATTCCTCGGGCACTGCCCACAAAATTATAGCCAGGAAAATATTTAATTACAGGTTTCTTCATTGGGCATAGTTCCATGTTAATTAGGCTCGAATTCTAACTAAATCAAACCAATTCCCGCCTTAATATTGACTCGGTGACCGGGACAACCCGAGCCATACAAATAGATTCAGTATTTGCAGTTCAATCTTAATGGTCGAAGAGGAAACATTGCTCAGTCCTAATCAGTATATATTTATACACTTCAGAAAAGTTGATATAGATTTACGTTGATTGGATTATTATTTCCATCGGGTCAATTAACAATTGATATTTTTTGGTAACGTTGTCTCTTCCGGCCTAAGGCCGTACCTCAAGAAAATTCCTCTTTCATGTATTATAATTCGATCAGTTGATTAAAGAACATTGATAGGTTTTATCCGACAGCAACAACTGCTCCACTGGAAGTAACAGGCTTGTAAGTCTCTGGACATGTCAAATCACAAAGCTATTTTATAGTCTGATAGAATTAAATAAGAATTCTTTCATTGACGGTACATCGAGGTGTAATGTAAAATCAGCAGAAGGAAAGCTCACTGAGAGTTAGTCGATAGGTTAAAGCAGCAACGAGACCCTCAATATGCCACACCTTACTCAGCTAATAACACGATATGAAAATACATGCTTTCATATAAAGCCGAAAGTGAGGGTTCCATCCTCAAGCGAAACAACAACAACAGCATGTAATATCAACCTGGTATTAAAGGCCGTACTTTTTAAAATCGAATGTCAGCTGAAAACATGCTAAACTTATGTGTTACTGAAAGAACTATTTGATATGTATACACAGATTAACGTGGCGTTCGGATGACCAAGCTTGTGTATGCACCATGTTGATGCGGATGCCTTCTAATGCATCTATAAGAAAACAGACAAACTGGTTACCGACCGTGTTTTTTTAACAATGGCGTCAATCCCTCCTGTTAAATTAACGAATTAACGGCTATGCTTACTTGAATGGAAGCGCAATACAGGTGCTTGTCTTTGAAAATATACAATAAAAATAATAAGTTAAGGCCGAAACACAGCTTTAATATACAACCTCTGCACTGCAATTTCAGAATGTCAGTTTTAGCACAGAACACATGACCTTTACTGACGTTTATACTTATATGGCATTCGTCTTCAGTAAACAGAACATTTCTACATTTAAACAGGACTGTTGTTTGATATTAACTATCAAATAGTTTAAGATCATGTCCTATTAAATATTTCACATCATTATATATATTTATCGCATACATGAGTAAATTTGAGTGTAATACAGCCATGATATATGTGTGTTGAAACAGACAGTTTGTGTGAAGAATTTTCGACAGGACAAACAACCATGACAGTCTTTCACAATTTGAGAGCTACAAAATCTCAATGTATACTGCCGCTTCAACTTAACCCCTATTCTAAATATCGATACCATTTTACACATGGGTTGAATTACACAAGCAAATCTATACGATTATAGTCAATACAATAAAGCCAAACTGTGGAAAGCCTAAATATTCTTAAATAACCATAAAACTCTCAAATGTTGGATCTTGGATGCCACACTTCACAAAAGTTGCTAAGAGTTGTTATAAAATAATCGCTTTTCGTTGGTCATAACAGGATTTAATCCTTATGCGAATATCTGTTTTCAACATTTCAAGATCTCGAGATATCTAACGTGATACAATACTTATTAGCGGCCAGCCAGGTAGTGTATTTCTTTATCTAAGACAACTTTATAGTACCACGGCCAATCATCGTTCACACACAGATATTCATCAAACACTTCCTTATATTTTCACACAGATCAGCATAACGTTGGTACCGAGTCCTGGCGGTTGATGTATGCAAAATATACTCCCCGACAGACTCACATCTTTCGGCAAGATTAAGAGATTTATAAAATCCGCATATTGCAGGCATAAATCGAAGAAAGTAACATAACTTTTGTTGATTTTGGACTTTTTTTTACATTATTTGATATAAGTATGAATATGTTTATATGTTTTTTCTTCCGTATAAGTCGATATGCCCAAAGAAATTGGATTTTAGGTGAACAGAAAGTACAAGGTTATTTCGCCAAAAGGCTTTATTCTATCAAAATTTTCTGGAGATATGACCAGAAGAGGCAACGTGACAAAGACATATAAATTGCCAATTGACTCGTAAAGATAATAATACAATCGAAGTAAATCAATATCCACTATTCAAAAGTGTATTATCAATAGGCCCATATATTTTCATAACAACTGACCAAATATTCTGCTTCAAAATTTAATAAGTAATCTGTTTGAATAACTCTTGGTATGTCCGCATTGGTTTGTCAGTGTTTAGGCAAGAGTCTGTTTGGTTTGGGAGAGTTCGTGTAGAATGGCACCTTGTATACTGGAGTGTTGTAAAAACCTGGTAAATCGAAAGCAGTTTCCACAATGACCAACCCGAGATTATAAGATATTTAAAAGAAATCCGGCTTGACGATACATTAGCAAGAATTGTTATGATTTTTTTTACCTTAGAAATAAAGAAAATAATAATTTTAATTTTTAAATTGAACAAATATATATGTATTATTTTCCAAATCCGCATCATTCTAACCATGCACAATTCGTTTATAAAAAGAGATTTCTCAATTTCGATTCCCTTTCTACGTCGCTTCGAACAATAACATACCGGCCTCCCATTTTTAGTCTCTTGTTAAGTAATATTAGATTTTAAATACGATTTGTTCATCTCAAGTGCTTTTAACAGCAGATGATTAAATCCTTATACCTCTAGTGTCAGATTTTTAGTCTGTCTGCAGCTCGCCAAATGTTTCCTTTAAGCTTAACGTTCGGAAAAACTGCTCTAAGTTTCTAGCCGCCATATGCATGTCGTAGATGAAAACAATACTACTAGAATAACCCACGAATAAAAAAATGAACACGCGAAGGGCTAATATTGTTCACTTTCCTAAATGAAGTTTCTAACTTTAAGGCAACTATATTTTTGGTACAATCAACAGTTTCATTGCATGGGATTGGACCATTGAGAAAGCTCTTATGCCGGTACCTCAATCCATTGTAATTCTCTTGGATAAGGAAATAAATGTAATAAACTGACAACCCTAACTAAAGTACTACTAGTTAATTCCCCAATTATTGCATAGCTTCGGTATTTGACATTGATGAAGCAGGTGTATGTTGAAGGTCTATTTATATAAACCGAAATGGTACTAGGTCTGTATTCGCCATCAAATTTTGTGAGCGTTTCTTTCCTACATTATATTTCTTCTTGGCTAATCTACCTACCATCGGTGTAAGATATGTGGACCAATTATGAGTACCATTAAAGAAGACCTCGGGTTCTAAACCTGGCCATAATCCATACAGATAAAGCATTTTGCTTTTCAATCGTAGCGAAATATATCTAGTTGTAGTCTATACCTTGGCGATTTTATCGACTTATCGATATGTTTATTTAACCAAAATATAGCACATGGTTGTTTCTTTTCTCTAAAATGCCTTTATGTATCACTGTCCATATGAATGTAAGCATAGCGTGTGTCTATCTGTACATCTGATCAATAAATGCCATGGGTGGATATAATCAAACCTAATTCACCCAAATGTTTGCCAAGGTATTCCTATTGCGATTTGTTTATAACAATAGCAAACCAGGCATTGCATTTGATCACTTTATCTCAGTCATCTTATATAGCCTAGGAGAAAAATCCATTGCTAACCATCCAGAACTGATGTATTGTATTGTTAAACCCAACACTGGATACTCCTACTGCATGCTGTATGTGAACATGTCCACACAGAACCAGAAGGACATCTGGTACAACTCAACATTCATCTTTTCTTTCATCAATTAATTAATAATCCTGTGACATTTAGATTG
Source organism: Mopalia muscosa (assembly GCA_031763545.1). Lineage (NCBI taxonomy): Eukaryota > Metazoa > Mollusca > Polyplacophora > Chitonida > Mopaliidae > Mopalia > Mopalia muscosa. Next base: position 11,272 of record JARFOD010094675.1, on the reverse strand, counting down.
TGATAGAAGAACACGTCAAAGTAACATAGTAATTCTATTAACAGAAAAATGTTTAAAAGTAAGACATTTAATTCTCTAACGACAAAAAATAATCACAGATTAGAAATCAGATAAATACGCCACTTGTGCGATCAACCATTACTAAATTTTTTTTCACAAAAATTACAAGTCTACAATGATTCAATTGCAACTAAAATCAATTGGTCTGCTCTTATAAGAAGATGGTAACGTTTTTTCGGCCCATAATATCCAAATTTGTATAGTCCAATTAATAGAGAATGGTGTGATAATTTACCCAAAACTAGCCTATGTTATGTTTTAGACTACACACCAGACGCATCATTGTTTGATCGATATGAAATTAATCTAGCTCTTGTTCAGCGTATGACACAATATGCTTTAATCAGAAATTTTATTCATTATAGATGGCGTGGTGATTTACTTAGCAATGCGAATAAGGTACATCAATTGTTAATTGACGCGGTAATAATAATATTAAAACTAAATCAAGTAAAATTGTATATATCACATCTTTCCAAGTTTATAAAGGTATTGTGAAGAATATTTTCTCTTAAAGTAAACGCAATGGTACAAAAGGAATGCGTTTGAATAACTCTTTTTTTTATCTACATCAATTTAATCCAGATTAATTAGATTTGTTACTGTGCACTCGCATGAACTTCATTAAACCTACTGTTAAATACCAACCAAGCATCCTTTCGGTATAGTGATCTAGTGATACATGTTGGTACTTTTGTTTTGCCTACAATGATCGGTAACACAAATCACGAATTACGTTTGGTATGACTTCTATTATATGGGAAAAAAATCAGCTATTTAAATACACAGGTGTTGACGGGATGACTTGTTGTTGTTGATTGAATGATTGGTTGATGTTCAAGTGAATTTGTGATTTGTATGACAGGAGTTAACAGGAACCAATCTTCACAATGTTAACTAAGAATATATTGGGGTTTTTTTTGTTCCTTTGTAAAAGTGATGTTCCTATATCGCAAAGAAAACACAATAAAACTACCTCTAGTTTTAAATTTTTCTCCTACAATGTATAGATGAACCAAGCTAGTCAAAAGACCGAACGTATTGCCATTGACATTTTCCTCTTATTCTCCTATGTCAAATATTGTTCAAGTTTAGTTACATTGTGAGATCAATGAAGTGCCACTGCAATATAATGACATTGACGTTAAATCATTTGGAATACCCCACACTGTATGGTAAATTAATAACCAAGATATTCCTCACTATGGACATTGAAAACCACTTACCATTGTATGTTAGTCTTACTATAAACTTGGATAGTTTTTTCTGTTCTAATTTGGTAAAACCCCCGGCTATGTCTTACTGATTAGCGTGTCTGCTTACTAATCTTACTTCGATGTTTCTTCCTAAACGTTTGAGTCCATCTGTTTAACAACCATTATTAAGGAGAGTCACACGAGGGGACTCCGGCTAGCGATTTTTAGGAGGTTTCCTGAAAGTGTTTTGTTTTATTTTAAGCAAGGAACAGTGTCAGGATGCCAATCAAAAGTATTGTTAACAGAAGAGTCCTGTCTCAGTATTTTTGATTATTAATGTCTATATGTACGTGTACGTCAAGTTTCTCTTATCTGTCGTCTTTGTCAACCGTATTTAATATAACTTATATAAAATATACTTAGTATTTGTAAATAAACTCGGATGGTTGTTTGCAATTGGTTAATTGAGGTGGTAACAAATCATTTCGATGTGTGATGAGATTTAGATGCATCATTTGATATTATAGGTCTATCTGTAAGCAGAATGTAGCAGCTAATGACGGTATTTCGAAGTTGACGAATATTTTAACAATGGCTAGTTCAGTTGTCTTTATTTATAGTGGAAAGTATAATATGTACATGATACACATAATTTGGTATTTATTTTATACAAAGCCCAATCTGGCCCATCATCCATTTTGCGTCACGTGGTCTTATAGCATATAACATATCGCTACGTTTGCAATAACACATTTTTACAAAATGACATATCTTACGAGTGTGAAACCCGAACAACAAATTTATTTTTTCAACGTGGTCTGCATTTTCAGATAAACCCACGTTAGCCAATAAATTAGCCCTTTCACTATCATAGAAAGTACACTTAAAAATAAAGTGGATTTCGTCCTCAATAGCATTTTGATCACAGAGGAGGAAAATTCTGTCTTCCAGTTTTTCTCCTCTGTATCTACCGACTTCAACACATAAAGGCAGAACTCCACATCTGAACTGGGCGACCACAAAGCGTTCAAAACGAGATATATTATACAGGATGTATTTTTCTGTTTTTAATTTATGTTTAGTTTGTATATTTGTCCTAAGTTTTGGTTTTGATGCAATGTTAGTGTTCCAGTTTCGTGAGACCTGGTTAAACAGTAGATTTTTCAAAACTTATAGGTCACACGTGATTTAGTCTCAAAACAGATGCCCATACCAGCCTCGTATAATATATCCCTGACAAAAGAGCTCCATAGGCGTTTAGTTTATATCCTCATTAAATATCATTTTTGTCACTCTGAATTCCTCCTTGATTACAAGCGATTCCATTTCTGAGCGTATGTCGCAATGAATAGCATCCAGGGGTGTTAGTTTATAGACGCCGAGAAAGTATATCTGTGCTCTATTACAACCATTTGCACAACACTGAAGTGTTTTTTTATCATACCCCCACAGAATAATTTACTATTGTTAAAACACCATTATAAAACAATGTACTAAAGGTTTGAAAACCGAAATTTGATAACATTTTACATTTACTAATTAACATTCCTAGTGCACGGCCACCTGAATCAGATAATAACTTAGCAGACGATTGAAATTTTAAGTGTTCATTAAAGACTACCCTTAAATACTTATTATCACATACACATTCAATAACATTTTCTCCAACCTTAAATACATAGTTACTTCTTGGTTTTCTTCTTTTTCTAAATTGAAAGACTTTGATCTTATCACAATTCACAATTTACCTCCATTTTAGACACCAGTTATTTACAACATCTAGTAACTCTTGCAGGTCATTTTCAGTTTCTGTTAGAATAACTAAATCGTCTGCATAAGCCAGAACTGATACAATAGGATTCCTTATACTAACTCCAACCCCAGAATTCTTAATTTCTTCCAGTAAACCATTTATGTAGATGGAAAACATTGTGGGCGGCAGGGGTTATCCCCTTGTTTTACCCCAGATGTTGTATCGAACCAATCTGTGACAAATTCATTTACTTTGACGGCAGACAACGTGTTGAGAACATCTGTTTAATAATATAATAGATAGGCCCATCAACTAGATAGCGGCGGTTTCAGTGCTGACGAAAATCTGTTTTGCGGTTAAGAGCACCAGAAGTAATCAAATAAGTATGATTGAAAGTAGACCTGAAAAATATATATGCAATACATTGAAGAAGGAATTAATGAAGGGGGAAATTGAATGGGAATTTGATTTAGCATAATAATAACACACCTATCAGATGTATAGACCGAATAACGCATACTGTCTTGATATGCCTGCATCCAAATCAAACGCGATAGGAAAGTATATGAACAAATGGGCCTTGTTACATAGCTCTATTAACATTGATATATGAAAGTGTTTTCGCATCAATCCATCTGATCATTAAATGTCATAACAGACTCTAAATTTGCAAAGATTACATGTCGATATAATGCACAGATCACTGTCCTTGGAAGGCTCTCAAAGAAATCACGTGATATCTGATATACTAATGGGTCTTTCTCATTGCAAACATTAGCAGTCAGGCTTAAAGTTTATTCACTTCAGATACATCTCATTAAAGTCGTTATTTTCCCATTAAATCTTTCTAGAATCCTTTTCTTCGTTCACTTTACGACAATTGTTCGCTTCTGATTTTATGATTAATCGTTGGTTCTTTTTTTCCAATGCTCCGATATAATCTAATGTGTCTGTTGTTGAAGGATTTGAATTAAAAAGAGATTGGTCACAAATGGACATGTCATGAAAACGAAATATTTGGGGGCACTTGTCTCTGGAACAAGCGTTGGGAGCAGTTGTCTCTTGAACCATCAATTGGAGAGCAGCTAGCCCATCGTTGTGAGAACAGATATCTCTGGAGCAATCGTTGTGAGGACAGTTGTCTATGGGTCAATCTTTGGGGGAACGTTGTATCTGGGACAATACTTGTGAGAACAGTTGTCTCTAGGCGACAATGGTAGAACAGTTGTCTCTGTGACAATCGTTCTGAGAACAGTTTTCTGGTACAATCGTGGGAAACAGTAGGCCTACTTTGGCTCTTGGGCAATCTTTGTGCGAACAGTTGGCTCTGGGCCAAATATTATGAGAACAGCTGTCTCTCGGACATTCGTTGGGAGAGCAGTTTTTGTGGAATAATCGTTCGGGGAACAGTTGCCTATGGGCCATTGTTGTGAGAACAGTTATTAAGGGGCCCATCGTTGTGGGAACAGTTGTCTCTGGGACAATCGTCGGAGGAGCAGTTGTCTCTGGTACAATCGTCAGAGGAGCAGTTGTCTCTGGTACAATCGTTGGGGGACCAGTTGTCTCTGAGGCAATCGTTGGGAGAATAGTTGCATCTGGGGCAATATGTGGTTGCCCGTTGTCTCGGGCAATCGCTGTAAGAACAGTTGTCTCTGGGACAATCGGTGGAAACAGTTGTCTCTGAATCAATAAAATGAATTATAATGTGAATTACCTTCCAGACAAACCAATCCACACTATCTAGCATTAGTGCTGACGGACATCAATGTGACCTCATTATGCGGGGAGATCGGTTATATGTGGTTTCGTTATGATATATAGATTGTCAGGAAGTGACCTGCTTGGTTGGCGTGTGTATGTTTCGCGTCCTTTCAATCCATAAGACACCAAGTGAAAATAAACCTTTGAATTTGAACTTTTTAATGTTTAAACAAAGTGCAGACGATAACAATGCCAAACACTGATTTTATTACATATGTATCGTTTGTTGTCCTTTGATTTCATTAATATGTAGATTGGGGGAGGGGGGGGAGTAGAAAGGATATTAAGTGATTATACTGACATGTCTCTTCCTGCCATGGGCTCTATTTAAGTTAAATCACTCTGCTTTCTTTTTCCAATACGTTCTTTATTCAAAGAACAGTGAATGTTGTGTCATACCAGAATTGAGCTAATGTCAGTAAGCACTATAACACCTAGAGAAAAAAACTTAGCTCTTTCAGAGAGGGTATTGTCGGCATTTACTGTTGATAAAGAAACTCTGTTGAACAGTATGTGTTTATCCACACTGCTTTTCTTCTTGGGAAAAGGTATTGGCAAATCCTCGCCTGTCAATCGCGAACATTATACGTCAATACTAATCCAAAATGTTTAATTCAAATAAAGTTATTATTATGTTGATTGATTTTGATTTTTGATTTTTTCTTGTTCATATTAAATAAAAAGGAATCGAAATATATCTTCTCCACCATTTCGAAACAGTGATGCATTAGGTCGATTTTAGAACTGATTTTACGCTATTCTCGCTACAGTGAAAATTCTAAGTATACCGCCACTACTCCATCTACAGTAAGTGGAAGATTGTTGAATTAGCTGCTGAATTGGATTGGCCATATAGAAAAAAAAACTCATTGTTATAATATTAGGTTAATATTTAAACGTTAGTTACAGACCATGACACTCTGCCGTTGCTTAAAATTAAATGACGATTAATTTCCCACAGAACACATCCGCTACTTCTCCAACGACTGTCAGTATCAGAATCTGCTTTGAAAAACAGTATGATCGATTGTTAAATTCTGGGCTTCGTTGGATTGATTATGTAACAAATATATTTGTAGTTATGTTAGGTTGACATAACGTGGGTTAGAGGCCATGATACGCTACCTTTTCTTTACGCTAAATGAATGTTATTTGCTGACAGAGATAAGCACTTGACTGAACAATTATGATTGTGTAACGCTAACTTTTTTATCTTTGAAAAAACAGTGTCACTAACCCACTCACTGGATCACAAGCTCAATTTATTTTTATATCAGAACATAATTTCTGGTGTTTGTTTTGGATGTTTGTGCTATGCAATTCAATTCCCACGAGTAGTTGTCGGTGAATTTTTAAAGATTCTATAAAGTAAAGGTACAGAAACGCTGTTTTTATTATCATCTTTATAGTTGTATCACCTTCACGTTTTTATCACCAATATATTATAGGTATTATTAATAAACAAATAACACAAATAACTGCTGTAAACTATGTTTCTAGCTAGTTCTATAGTATGATATCAATTGTAGGTAGATTAACCCGAGCAGAACCACCTGATTGCTCAACAAGAATTGACGGCGCTCACAGACACATCTACCCTGAATGATTAACCGTAGTCCGCTCTTTATGAATAAACGTCCAACACACACTACTTCGTCAATGTCGAGTGCTAAAGCTTGGGATACAGATTGCCTATAAATATACATATCATATCTAGACAGGGTTTTTTATTTGATTTAACTGAGTTGTGCTGCTATAGTGTGTGTCCCAGAAGGTTCCTTATGAGATCTATGAACACCCAGAGCGAATCCGTATTGCGTCTGGGAATCCCGTATTAATAGTAGCATAGATTTGACGAAAGACTGCTGGAAAACAATTATTATTTGTTCTGTTAATCCCATGACTATAGCTCACCTAAACTGTCAATGTCCGCCGACCCGATGGTGTTCTCATAATAATGCTTGTTTACGGATATAACACAATCACTTTCATACCAAAACGCAAATGAGATTACATCGTTAGTTAAAAGTACATCATGGTTATTATAGGTAATTAAATTCGGACTGGGTTACATTTTCTTCGCCGGCTTCTGCTCAATCATAGGATAAGTACAATAATTTAGTGTCTATAGTAGTTTAACTATATACTGTTTTACACACAGGATCGCATTTAAGTTTTACGTTTATAAATAACATAAAATGACCGCGGTAGTACTGTATGATTATGAACAAACTAGAAATGTTTATCATTTGGCAGACGTTTTGAAATATGATTCGGACATTGTGCAATATGAGTTAACGGTCATTTTTTCTTCATTAGGCTACTACTAATATTCCTTATAATTAATCAGTTATCCCTTCTTGGTATTTCGGTTATTGTTCACTTTAAAATAATGCCGATTGAAAAAAACGCCAATTCGTGGAGACTAAAGCTTATTGGGTTGGGACTTCTCAAACGTTTTATCCTATGCATTTCAACATATAGCCAACCTAAAAAAACTCGACTTCCTATTCTCCTTAAACTGAAATATAAAACTCTTGTATCTATACCAAAATAATGAGTATCCTATAGACTAGGAAGAAGCTCCTTTCTCTACCAGATAACTATAACTTGGCTATCTTCAGTGGATAGACCAGTGGGTTATTTCTTAATAATTCTCGTCTCTTTTTGGATTTCTTTGTATTTTTTATTACAAAACATTTTTCTGTATAAAATGAGTGTGTCTGTCAATATATAATTTGTGGCTATGAATTTTATTGCAGTTCATGGTGTTTTGTCTAGTGGTTGACCTCTAGCATTGATAATGTTCCACCATCAATATATTTTAATTGCATAAAAAATATCGAAAAATCGTTTATGGAAGACATTTTTGGAGCATCTTTCATTATTTTCTTTCTGAGTTATTTTTCGCCTGGTAAGTCGTCAACAACCTGTGAAGCCTGTGGTGGTTCCGAGTTTCACTCAGTGTCAAAATGACGCAAGATGTCTTTCATACAACTAAGACCGGTATTAACGTTTTAAACCTGTAGATACTGTTTTACACAAAACATTCTACCAAATTCATATATTTTTATCATGTTCAAAACAGTACTGTGAAAAATGCACATTGTAATTGAAAGCTGGTGCTTGTGTTTTCTATTCACTTCGTTGGTTTGTACCAATCAAAACGGTATACATATTTCAACCGTGTCCAACATGGCTGTTGTAGGAGAATGTACAATGTGATAAGACTTTCGTCACATACAGCTGGAACTCTTCTTTTGTTTGTAGAATGGAGGAGCGAATTGTCCACAAATTGAACCACTTTCTCCCTAAATACTGAACTCGTGGACTTGATTGGGACAAACCAAGAGTTATTCAAACAAAGTATTATTTCCACAGTTCTCTTTTAATGACAAATTCGTAAGACCAATAAAAATATTTATACGTTTACACGTAGAAGAGGTAATATAGATTTGCTCTGACTTGATTATTATTTCTGATCGATAAAATTCTTATTTCTTAGTCACCTTTTCTCTTCCCGTCGTAGGCGTTATTTAAGAGAATCTCTTCATTTTCACTTGTGAATACTGGCTTTAGCGAAAAACATTGTTTAATATGTCATTTAAGAACAAGAGTTACATGAGAAAGAACATCGACAAACACAAAGCGAACACTGTGTATTACTTCAAGACTCATCACTCTTATTAGAGTGGCCAGAATGGTAAGAAAGTGCCAGAATTTTGTTAACTTAAGTGGTTCAACGCAACATCGATAAGCATGCCTTTGTCAACAAGATATCCACTTGTGACAAATTATTGCCAACGGCATCTTTGCCAGTCACAGACATTATTCATTAATAACATACCACAAAAAATGTATAATTGAGCTTTGGAGAGTCAGAAACATTAGTTCAATATTTGTTGCTGTCGGATTCTTGTAAATTAGTTGCCTGTAATAATACTAGACATCGTTCAGTCTTAGTTTACATGTCTACTCAACTTCCCAACGAGCATTTGCATTGGTCTTTTTCAATTCTTTATAATGCCCCTCTGGCTGCGAATAAAAATAATGTGGAAGTTTATTACAACTCCTCTTTCTAAAGTCAGTGTTTTTTCTCTGTTTACAAATAGGACTTAGTGGATTATAAATTTGCTAGCTGTCCAATAATCAGCGATCAGAAAAAGTGTTTGTATGTCACGATGACATATACGTGATATCTGAATTTAATTAATATTTAAGGAATAAGGAAATGATACTGAGCAAAGGAACTGTCCTACTTGTCCAATTTTTCTTCAACTTGATCCATCATATATGTGAAATACCCTTAAGTACGGCATAAAACAACCATACATCAAACAATCAATAGCCAAGAAGACAAACCTGAGAGCGGTGATCTGTTGATTTTAAACTCTGTCCTGGGAGCAGCGAACTGCTCTTGTTACCTATTTAATGACAGCGACGATATGTTCATTGTAAATTATGTCATGAGACCGGCGATCTGTCCATTGTAAACTATGTCCTGAAAGTGGCCATCTGTCCAGTACAAACTATGCCTTGACATCAGGGATCTGCTCGTTGTAAACTATGCTTTGAGATCAGGGATCTGCGCATTGTAAACTTTGCGTTCATCGAAACTATGTCCTGACAGCGGTGATGTATTCATCGAAACTATGTCCTGACAGCAGTGATGTGTTCATCGAAACTATGTCCTGAGAGCAGTGATGTGTTCATCGAAACTATGTCCTGACAGCGGTGATCGGTTCATTGTAAACTATGTCCTGAGAGCGGTCATTGGTTCATTGTAAACTATGTCCTGAGAGCGGTCATCGGTTCATTGTAAACTATGTCCTGGGAGCGGCGATATGTTCATAGTAAATTCTGTCCTGAAAGTGGTGATCTGTCTATTGTTAACTATGTCCCGAGCGGGGTTTTCTGTCCTCTGTCAACTATTGACAGCTAGGGCTTTCTAGGTGTGATGGTTTGTCTTTTTCAACTGAATTGAGCTGGATTATATGTCTTAATTCGTTTAGTTTTTGGTTCAACAATACAAATCAAATTAAATATTAAAATTAAAATAAATGGCAGATGTAATAACAGAACTACACCTTTCTTCTACATATCTTATGCCCATACATGTCTTGGACTGGAAATTCGTGATCTGCTTCAAATAAAATAACATTTGGTTAACAAGAAAGGCTCATGTCATCTAGTAATTTGCTGATTAAATAGCCAAGCCCCATTTATAAAAACAAAATCATGACAATGTTTAGTTAAAAAATATTGTATTATTGTAAAGGTCGGTTTAACTGAGCAATGTCGCTGTGACAAAACATCAAAAAAGGGTTCTCGGATTGATCTTTGCCCATTCAGAGTGAATATATGTTAGGCATAGGAATCTCATTCCAGTAAAGGCATGGGTTTGATTTATGACAGTTGGGGAAAATTTATAACTCACCATCCTGGCATTACATCTGTCTTTGGTTCCAGCTGTAAATTACGACCCATTCCGTACCAATTATAGGGGAACAATATTTCTGATACAACCATTACGATTTATCAAAGAGCATGAACAGTGACATAAACAATAAAACGAAGAGTCTTTAATGTGCTATGTTATTTTTATTTTTTTTATTTTTTTTTTTTGTTAAATGGGTTGTGGTTGAGTTTTATACTAATCAACCAGCTACCTGAATATGCTTTGGTGGTTTAAATAAACAACCTCTAGAATCATTTTAAGTCAAATTTCGAGAAAAAATAAGGAAATTTAATTCAAAACAAGGGCTTGTTCATATAATAATCATATTGTCATATGCATACATAATATTCCGACCTATATTTAGGGTAACAGAAAAATGTTTTCCACAAATTCGACTCGGATATCTTGCAAGACCTTTAAGAGAAGTTTCAGTGTGAGGTTATGTTATGTTTTCCGAAACACTGTGGCGGCACATTTACCTTTACCCATGACAATGAGACCCTGGTGAAGATGTAATTCCACTATTAACTAGTGATCTTTGATAGAAACCTTTCTTACTTATAACATTTTAGTTTAGTTAATAACTAGTCTAACTGATAAAATCTGTGCTTATTTCACTAGTTATATTAACCACAACAACAGGACTGTCGTGGATACAGTGCTCTTCACCAGAGGGCCTTTTCCATTGGTTAAACTCTAAGCATATACTCCCATTACAACGTCATGTGACAGTAGGCTTTTGGCAGAGTTCCAGTTTAATCGATCTGAACTATTCATTATGTTGGTTGTTGACCGTTATATATACCAATTGGATTTTATAGAACAAAAGTACTTTTCTGGAGTGTATACAGAGTTTTTATCAATTATATTAGATTGACTGAATCGCCGTCATTGGTTGGTTATGGTCGAAATCAGTTTACGAATAGCCTGCGGTGATTGGTAAAGTACTAATAAAATAATGGCAATTATTGACCAGTTGAAATGAGAAGGGACTACATATAGACTTCTACGGAGCGGTTGATGAACGGCATCTTACCGGGCGGG
>JARFOD010094664.1:6217-17311 GCA_031763545.1 Mopalia muscosa | reverse complement strand
GGACAAAGGCTGCTGTTATAAGTAGGCATTTGTACATAGAAACTTCATAACTGAGAATTGCCGTTATGCTATATATGGATATGAATTCTCAGTTATATCAGGACTAATCTATTGTATACATTGGGCAGTATCTATAACAACACGGCGTATGCACAAGCTTGGTCATCTAAGCACAATGTTAATCTTTTGTGTACATTTGAAAAAAGCTCTTTTTGAAAGTAACACATGTTGTTTTCAGCTGAAATGCGGTTTTAAACAATCCGGTTATTAGTACCAGGTTGAAATGTACAAGCGGTTGATTGTTGCTGTTTCGCTTAGGGGCGGAATCCTTACTTTCGGCTTAATATGAAAGCATTTACCAGTGCAAGCAATAGGGGACAGCCACAACTAGACGATACAACGAGCCTACCGTGCTTTCGAATAATGACGTCAGTTCTGCTTTTTAAATTAATTAAACAAAAGTTTTGTTAATTCGATTGCAAGTGCATTACAGATAGTTGTATTTGAAACTATGCTATAAAAAAAGAAAGTTTAGGTCAAAAAGCAGTTGTCTTTCCCTTCCAGAACCTGTGTTCCTGGAATAAGATGCCAAAGTTGTGTCCCCTTATTGAAAAAAAAACAAACTTTTGAGTTCAGCATCGACGAAATACTAATTAATCATCTTGAACTAAATATACGGCAGCCTGAACCAGATTTCAGCTAGAGTTTGACACGATTTCATAACGTATGTTGACATTAATGCCAGATTCGAAAGACCTTATTATTGGCCCATACTCAACAGAGCTGTTGCTCCCGAGCTTGCTGGCGCACTAGACAGACACTCAAATATATACCCTCCATGTTGAAAATAAAAAAAAACAGGGGAGACGACTCTCGACTCACTGAAGACAACCGGACTATTTTCACAGTTGCTTATCGTGATGAGCTTGTCCAGCTGGCAGATTTTGTTGTCCAACTACATATGGCATGGAAACAATAGTCCCATGTAAGCTACAAATAAATGATTGAGATCAGTTGACGGTAACTGGCGTTGAATGTTATTTTTGCATGTTTGTTAATATAAATTTAATCAAAATTCTAGCGCTCTAGAATATTTTACATCTGATCATGCGGTATGGAATTCCGCCGCCGAAAAAAAAGAAGATACTGTAACTATCACTGGCTCATCAAACCTGTGGATCGGCAGAATAGCGGCAGCTCAATGTGTCCTACTTCAACCCGTGATATGGTTTGAAAATGATTGATCCGCCGCTATCGCCGGCCTCTATAAAACCCTATGTCTGTTTTTTCTCTGGTTTGTTTTTAGATACAATAATCACAGTGACTTGTATTTTACCTACCTGCAATATTTCTTTACTGGCCGTTTTCAATATCACTTTTACAAAGGGAGACACTTAAACGTTTCAACTGAGGTTTCAACTCAAGTGAGATTTCTACTCTTGAACATTTTTAAACCAGTGCTTTATCAATGGTATTGGCCTTAAAATCAGAATTTTGTTTTTGCTACTTTAGAATATATGTTTTTTCTTATATATTGGCTAAGCCACATTGGCATGTGCTCCTCTATTCGCCATCATAACTATGTTATGTCACGGAACTTACAATTCTTAAATAGAATCGACTTAAATTCCTACGTGGAGACATCGACTCTAAGATATACACTTGGGTCATCTTGTTTGCACTTCTACTATTTGTTGGTCTGTGGCAAACGTCGTCCAAATATTGGTGGAAATTCATGATCGATGGCCTGGCATTGCGTAATAGAGTAGTCTTAGTCCCGTCCACTATAGTGAAACTCTTTCGAGTGTACCATTGAAAACTGGTAAACATGCGAATGACTCAATACTTTGCGAGAGCATCACTGTGTTTACTCGCGACGTGTGTTTGCTGTCGACTTTGATCTGTGAACGATTTTCTGATTGGCTGCCTGTTTCTCTACAATAGTCCTAATAATTTTTTCACACGTTTTTGCCTCGAAGTGCAGCAAGGGTAGTAATGTGAAAGTCTTGTCTCACACCTTTTGACCCTTGCAATGGAAAAGGGCATAAATGTTGACATGGCTATGATTGGAAAGGAAGGAATCCGACTATTATGCTTCTGATATAACTATTTCCACGGACTCCACATAACTTTTAAAAAAGAATAAATATATGCATGCATAATATCTACATTTGCAAAAAAGCGACATGTAATGGACTCCATTTTCGGTTAAACAAAAGAGAGCAAACATCAGCAAGTTTAAAGCTCAGAGAGTAATAACTCCTAAGTTATTACATAAGTTGCAAGTGTGAAAAAAATCCTGATACTTTACTGGTATATAAACAAAATAATATAGCTCAGAGGCGTGTATTGTCGACCGGCCGATACTAAGCACCAAAACATTTTCAGATTCATGAAAAAAATTATTGACCCCCCAAAGGGCTTCATAGCTTAAATCGTATTGAACTATGAGGCTACTCGCTTTTTACACCCTTTTTGAAACGTGCTATCAATAAAAAAAATAGTTGCTTGACATCATTAACTACCAAACGTTGCTATTCCTCACCTAGTTCTTTTTGTATCCGCGAATAGTCTCTCATGGGAATTTCCACGTATATTACTCAATACCTTCATGCTTTCAAGCACATATATATTTTTGCAGTTGATGATTTTTTTATATAACTCAATTTCAGTATAGGTCATTTTCAGAGAATGTTGGGAAACATTATATTGACCAACTACTGTATAGAAAATACTCTGCAACCAATTCACGATCTTCATAAAAGAGAGTCCCGCGGCCGTGGGTAAGTGGTTAGCATTTCTGTCTACTGATCCTACTTCGATGTACCGTCCACCAATTTGAATCCGGCTGTCGAACATTAGGTATATGAGTTAGTCAAATGCTGTGTCTCTGGCAAACGCTGTGATGGTTTTAACGAGGTTTCCTCTCGGTTTTCAACCGTATTTAAGCAAAGAACGACGCGAAGGGGATAATCCGACGTCATTCGGATGAAATACTAAACAGTGCGAAGTTTAAACTTATTCAAACAATTATTTAAGTGAAGCAACCCAATTTAAATCTTTAAGAAATGAGTCAAACCTCTTTCGACCTGCGCCAAAGCGCCAGGGAAATTTACGACTCCTCTCGCTAAAAACTTCATGCAATTTAGTTAAATACTTTGGCAACGGATAAAATCCATGTTGGAAATGCGAGTAACACTAAAGAGTCTTAATTGTCTCCCTTGGAATTTATATTTCTGACCATGAATTTTTAATCAGCTTTGGACATTTTTATTATTGACGGGCTTGTGATATTTCTAGCTATACGTTAAGTGTGTTATCTAATGACGTATATAGAAGCCTCATCACCAATCGTATTCTCGCGAGAGTTTCTATAGTGGACGAGTTAAGACAACTCTCGTACGTTATACCGAGCCATCGCCCAATAATTTCCGCCAATATTTGGGGAGATCGTATGTCACAGATCAGCCGATAAAAGTAGTGCAAAACAAGATGGTCCGGGTGTACCTTAGAGTCAATGTCTCGATGCAGGAAGTAGAATCAATTCTATTTTCGAATGCCTCATCACATGTGCATATATTTGGTTGTCCTTGGCTCACCCCATCAATCTGATGTAACAAGTATTTAAACGTTGTTTGCTTATATCTGTCTAAATTCCAGTCGAATAAATAGCGGGCATCTACTTGTTTGGGTAACAAGGTTTAACATAAGCAATACAATCTCAATTTATTTCGTATCTTTTAAGACAGTTCAAGGTCTTGTTGTTAATAATCCCAGAAGCAATGTCACCCAACGAAACTCATTCTGCTAGCTTAATCAAGTTATAGAAGGCGACTCTATGACAAGTCATTTACAGAATCAATCACCGCCGCTTTATATAGCGATGTGTCCGATATAAATGGACAATCAGTACAAAGGGTTTCGAATATATGTGGTTTCAAAACAATATTAAAAAAGCTTGCCTATTTAACGATTCGACAGACAAAAGACCATTCCATTTTTTTTTTCAATGTAAACAATTTAATATTTAACACAATGTCATAGAAATACATTATTAAATAGCCACGAATCGTGTAGCAAAGTAGTATTCACAATATTCAATAAATAATACATAAATTTTTCACATACAATCACTTTTACTGTTGACTTCATTTTTACATAAAATCTTTTCGGATTTTTTTAAACAACCCCTTTGACCACAGCGTAACAGTGGAACATCGGTTGTCGCCCTTTGATCTTTAATATTAAGAGAAGTAAAGTAAGTTCTAGCAAAGGGATTACGATTTTAATACCATATAAATAAAACCCGACATTAAAATCGTCATCCCTAGTAAAAAATAATTTCTTCTTCATTTATTGGCTACGGTTGGCTTAGTTTGGCAAAGGCAGCCATCTTGAAGTTCCAAAGCCCGACTCTGAAAAGTGTGGAAGACCAAGGGTTCGGTGAGTTTTTAAAGGTTTTGTTTCGAGCACCCATTATGTTTTTAAAGTCAGCTTTTTATGGATTTAGGCACCGAATCGTCGTGGGCCGCTGGCTGATGAGTATGGGGTAAAGTCACAGGAATAGTGTTTGGCGCAGCAACTAATTGGGATATACATCGTCACCCAGTCAACGATATCAGGGTCAGGGCAGTAGGCGAGTACTGACTGGTACACGTAGTTGTCCGGCTCGCAATAGTATCTCTGGAACTGAAGATCGCTTTTGGGGAAACTGGCGTGAGTTCTACAAAGAAAGAAAAAATAGTCGATAAGAAAACAGCACAACAAATAGCGAAATTAAGAAAGAATAAACTACGGTAATTTTCTTTTCACATTTGCGATCACACTGATACCTAAGATGGCAGGTATATTGAAAATTAAGTTAAGGGGGATTCCTGGAATGCAATTACTAACTTACTTTACAGAACAACTCTTAGCGGACCAAGCAGCTATAACCAGAAGTTTAAACTACGCCACCTGGTGTATCAATTCATCAAAGTTCGATTACTCTCCTTGTTACAATTACATCCAAATAATCATTTCTGCACTAACTGCTTACCTACAGCTTTCGTTATTGAATTGCTGCATTTTTTCATTATTTGAGTCTTATCGTAAAACGGCATCTGATTAAGTGCCTACCCGTTTCGAGGCATCCAATCAATTGCGTAGTTGTATATTATGGTTATAGCGCTGGGCTAGCTGTAAGAGTTACAGCCCCTGATTTTATAAATGTAATAGATCTACTCACGTTGCGCAATCCCAATAACTGATTTCGTCCTCTGAGAACAGATAACAGATGTGTCCATCAGAGCTCATGACACTCTGTACTTTCTTCTCCACTGAGCGACACACAGACTTCTTATCGGTGGGGGCCAAGATTGCAATATCTGTGCTCTGTCTGAAAACAACAACAACATGGCTGGTAAGTCAAATTCAACAGCTTAAAAATATGTAATTGTAGTGTGGGTCAAAATAAAATATATGAGTAGGCCTATATAAGAATAATCAAATTTGTCAGTAACATTAAAAAAAGAATTGTATCAATATGCAGCACTACGACATCATTAAATAGTTCCGGTGTATTTATACATTTGTTATTTACCGATGATGGACGCAAGGTTTTCAGGTTACTGTCTCCAATTTTCCCTTTTTAAATCTGAATCCAATCCAATATATGCTCCTAAATAAGCTCGCTTATGACGTTTTTTCTATTTTTTTTTTTTAATTAGAACATTGTTTAAACTTCCACTTTGTTAAGTGATTCGCTGTAGTAGAACTATGTGTTTAGCAGGGACAAATGTAGTTCATGGTATTCCAGTCTGAGCGCGGCCACGGCTTTATGCTCATCATGCATGACATCACGCCAGATGTCCTACGTGCAATTATTGAAACATTGAAAATGAAGTGCTTACCTCTTTGCTCGACTGGCACCACGGGGAGGAGAGCCACCTCCACGAGGAGGAGAGCCACCTCCACGGGGAGGAGCTCCACCTGGACCTCCGCGTCCTGCGTCCTGGTTACGTCTGGCGGTACGAGCTGCGCTCTGTTGCCGTTTTGCAGAAAGAAATAAACGTTGATCGGTATTCAGTCTACCCTGTGCCCGCTGTCTAGCCTGACTGTAACATAAATTAAGACGTTTTTAAATAATACTTTTAATTTGCAATACAGATGTTAGAAATTTTTTTTTTTTTTTAAATGAACCAACCCATAGACCACATATGACAATTGTCAAAAACAAACATTTCTGATTCGCTCGATTAATTAAAATGTAAACGTGAGAGTCAATAAGTCAATACCATCCATGTGTAAAAGTAATAAAAGAATAGTTGTTGCGAAAATTTATTTTTTTAAAAAATTACAAATTAAACAAAAAAAAAATTAGGAAGGTTGATATGAAGACACGTTGAGAAATTGGTCAAAAGACGGTCAAAGACTGTTAGTATTAATGACGGTTCAATTTGCTTCTTTCATGGTGTAGGGTCGTGAGTTCGATTCAGTCGCCGGTAAGTCTGGCAAGTTTTATACCAAAATAACAAAAAGGCTACGACTTTGAAAGTTTGTACAAAGAGACTCCCAACGAAAAGGTGGGCATTTAGGTAAGCACATGTTTTGTCATACCAATACCCAAAGAGAGGACCAAATATTTTGCGGTTTTGTATATGATCCGCACTGTATAAGACAGCGTCAGTTGATCGCTCTGTAAGTCTACGATAAGGAAAACTGTGGATCTGATGTAAGTTTAAGTGACGTTTACTTACGCAACTTCAGCTTCGGTGGCATCCAAGATGGACGGGTCTTTGAATGCTTCTGTGAGAGCTAAGGGACAATATGTCGTTGAGAATGCACCGGGCGCAACAGCCACCAGATTCCCAGGGTTCCCGAAGGGGTTCGATATCGGATTAGCAGATTGTCTATTTGCGTTCATTCTCAATGAAAGTAATTTGGAGCTAGGTGGTCGAACTGGTATCGGGGGTTTGATTTGGGCGTTGGCAATGGCCACTAAGACAGCCAGGAGCACGCTGACTTTAATCTGAAATCAGATAAAATAAATTAATTATAATTTCTTTCGAAAATATCAATAGGAGAAATGATAGAAAACGGAAAAAATCGATGAAGGTTGCAGTATTGTTTTTTAAATAAATTGCAATGATCGCAGTAAAATAAAAAAATAAAAAAAACAAATAATAAAATAAAATAAACTTGCTGTAATGCACTAAACAAAAATTTATATATATGTATATCTTTTGTCAAATTCTATACTCTATAGGGAGCCTTTCTGAGTAATATAATAGCACCAGAGCACCAAATTTAGATGTTTGTTGATTATTATTTGTTTATCTGTATAGCTCAGGATTAACATTTAAAAATGACCCATATTGAAATCCAAGCAATGACTAGAGCCATAGTAAAATACTTCAGGTTAATATATATATATTGACAAAACGTAGACGTAATTTTCCTTACCATTTTTTTCTTGGTATATCACAATGCCAGCAGTAAGAATTCGAAACGTATACTGAGCAAATAGCATACACCAGTCTTATATGTTACAGTTGAAGTCAAGGGGCGTGGCTTAACGATGACAGTTGTCAGAAGAAAGCAGCCAATCAGAAAGAAAGGCGATAAAATATGTTTGCAGTTTTTTTTAATGCTGACATTCGGGCAAATAACTTTGAGGAATATAACGGGGTGGCGTAAATATCGCTTACGGCAAAACTTTTAAAACTGCTGATGGGTTAGCAGTTTTTAAAAAGTCGTTTCTCTTCAGTGAACTTACGTGTATTAACATTTAACGTGGGCTTTTGTTTCGTCATGGTAAATTCGTCCAATAAGTATATAGAAAATGACTAGTGGCCTATTTTTTTTTTTTTTAAATATCAAATTCATTAAAAAGGTAATCGGCATTAGAAAATAGAGAAACTCGGGGTGTGCAACCTATCCTGTGACGTCACAGATCCGGTTTGCAGCTAATTGGAGTATTTTAATTAAAGACATTTTAAAAACAAACAACCTGGCTTTCCTTAACCTAGTTCATTGGTTTGAAGGAACAAAAAATATAAGTTTTTTGATTTGTACTGTCTAATTTGCATTTGGAGTATGATATGATATTTTGGTCTCTAGCGATTTGATATGTACATTCACTGCGACAAGGTATCCCATTCATTCCTTATTTGGAATTTTTGTTTTTGTTTTTTTTTAAGTCTAACCATTTCACATTGTAACCAGTAACATTTCTGTCGTCCTTGTGTATTCCTTCATCAACAAATAGTAATTCACAGAATAGAAGATAATTTGGGGGCAATGATCAATCTATCTATCGATACTTCTATCATTCGATAATTCGACAATCACTCAAGCAAACACTGAATCAAAATCAATATCAATCAATACGCCACCCAACTAACGAATATCAATCAATCGATGAATCTATCGACCGTTCAATCAATCAATCAATCAATCAATCAATCAACCAATCAATCAATCAATCAATCAATCAATCAATCAATCAACCAATCAATCAATCAAATAAGTAAACAATGTAAGCAAGCAAGAACGCAAACAAGCAATCAATCAATCAACCAATCAATCGATCAATCGATCGATCGACCAACCAAGCAATCGCTCAGGCAAGTAGTCGATCAATCAATCAAACGAAGAATTTATTAATCGATCCATCCATCCATTGACCATCACTCAATTAAAATCAATTTCAGTCAATCGGCCAATCAACTAACCAGCCTACCAGCGTACCATCCAATCGATCGATCCATCTATCGATTAATCAGTCAATCAATCACTCAATCAATCATCCCAACATCCCACCAGCCAGTGACCACTAAACATCAGCATGTCACTCACTCAATCAAGCCACTCGCTCACTCTATTAAGTCAGTCAATCGGTCGGTCGTTCTCCATGTACCCCGTTTCCAGTGTTTTGTGAACATGTACGCGGAGATCTAGTCGTCCAGTCGAATTATTGTTGCTTCTCGAATTACGGTTTAATGGCTGCAGGTGATATGATTATATTTATGATAATCAGTCAGAAGGAAACATTTAGGAAAGGCACAGGTTAAGAAACTGTATGTTTTATGTCATTACAAACGTGTATATATTAAGCTATTGTGTGAGAAAGTAGACTTCATTAAAAATTTTATTAATGGCAAGTTTTTTTAAAAACTTCATGCTCAGCACTCATATAATTTAAAGTACCAATCAAAATAGCAAAATCCCAAACGATTTCGTTTTTTCAAGTTGGACAAAAGGTGTTCAAACTCTTTTTAAATAAACTCATGACGAGGTGAACAGATTTTATAAATATGTTTATGATAAGCAGAATCTAGTCAGCATTGCGAAGATTGGACTGACGTAGATTGGCCCCGGGGCAATAGGGCTCGGTATACTCGATTCGCTTCGTTACATTTTTGCTACTCAACTATTTCATTTCACGAGCGATTTGCCGACACTCTCAGCCAATGAAAACAAAGCGGAGTTGAAGTTTCTTGACGTTTTTGACTCCGCCCATTTCGCAAAGTCGATGATAAATACACAGTTTTGCTTTGGTCTGACAGAAATCAGAAATCTTTACGAGAGATTCACACAAAATGGCGTTGAAGGTAAGATTGAAAACAAGCTAACTTTTTAGAATACAGCAATTCGTTAAGTGATGGCCTTTGCTTTATTCAGTATATTTATTTATCTGTGATATGTTTCAACGGTTTATTTCTTAAGATCACCGCCAAGCATCTCTAACAATAAACAAATAATTATAATATGTATACTCAATCAGATAAAGCTAGCCGTCTAACTTCCTTGGAACGTATGAAAGACAGCCATAGAAAGCATGGGTACATTTAAATTTGAATTGTTATATCGGAAGCCAAATTTATGTCCGGAAAAAGGCAAAAATATAAATAAAACACTTCAATTTCTAATTTTGTAGTCTAATAAAATTAAATATTTCTAAATATCGACGACCGCGAATCATTCAATCAATTAATCAATCAATCAAACCAATCAATCAAAGTTAGGTTAAGTATGTTCCTAAACCAATCAAATGTCAGCTTACAGTCACTTATGTTAACATTTATCTTTCTTCTTTCTTTCCAGTTTAAAATGCTTGTGCTCGCGCTCGTATACCTGGCGAATGTGGCTTTAGTACAGAGCACACTCTTTAAATTTTGTGACTTACAGTCCAGTGGTGTTTTCGAGGATCCCCTTATCATAAAAGAGGAACTTCTGTCCGATGCCCGGAGAACATACCCAGCGTAAGTTAATCAAACTTAATAAAATGCATAAAAGCAGAATTTAAAAAGAAAAGCAAGTGGATAAAATATTCGTGTCGTCATCCACCAATATATTGTGTAGCTGTGTTTGGAGTAGCAGTACAATTCCTTCAATTTTATGTGCACATTATTTGCTTACGTCACCAACCTTACGTGAATTTATAACCGATTTTATAATGTTGTAACAGTGTTCGTTATACTTTATTCCTTATTTGTTCGTTTATCTTTTCCAGAGCTCAAATTGCCCAAGCTTTGGCCAGAAGTCCAGAAAACAAGGCCCTCCTTGACGGCGCTAGGACTGCAGCAAACTTGAACAGAGCTGCCTCAGTCTCAAGAAATAGAACAAAACGGTAAGATTGCCTATATATCCTCCACCGAGTTCATATTGTGTTCGCAAGAAGGCATAGCAATTATTTTCTCAATGAAATATTACTAAAAATATATTTAGCATTTATACGTTTACTAACTGAACTGGATTGAGTAAAATTTACTTTGAGAATTGGCATGGGATAAACAGGGATGCATAGAATAAACAGGGATGCATAGATAGAGAAAAGAATAGACGCACGACCTTGGAATAACACGTTTTATTTCTTTAATTACAGACAAGTCGGAGCTCAGTACTTGGCTGACAACAAATTCAAGCCCATGTGTACCCCTCAAGAGAGGCGAATCCAGTTCACACAGGACTATGACGGAGCATTCTGTCAAGTCGTAGAGCCTCAGGACTTGAGATATTTTTCATGCGCAGAGTAAGTACTTGAAATATTTTGTAACGTATGAATGATCCTCTTCCTCGTTAAATGGGGGAAAGGTCGGGGGGGGGGCTAAA
>JARFOD010094653.1:0-17311 GCA_031763545.1 Mopalia muscosa | reverse complement strand
ACTACTGGTTGATTTTTTCTACACTACTGGTCGATTTCTACACTACTGGGAAATTCTACACTACTGGCTCTAACACACCCGTCGATTTAGTCTCTTATGCAGAAGAATATAAATCTGTACCATATATATGTATATATTTTTGGAAAGTTTGAATATTCAGAATTGCATATATGTGAACGTGGTGAAAATCCAATTATTGTTTCTACAAATTTAGCAAAATGAGTAATGTCAACAGAAAAAAATAGACGACTTTATCTTGGTTTTTTCTCGAAGTACAATAAAGACAAGACTCAATAAAATAGTTGGCCTAGTAGAATTGTCCTTGAACGAGTAAACGGTGCCTCATTTTTTTTTTTTTTTAATTTTCATTACAACGCTCACAGTGGATTGTTTTTGTCTATCCCACTTTGGAAAGTTTTATAAAAATGTAAAATACAACTTTGAGAAAACACTTTTAAAAATCAAGGACGAACTTACAAAAAATGAGAAACCGTTTACTAGATCGTATTGTGCTCTTTACAATGGTACAAACTTAAAGTTTCTAACATGAATTGTTCTCTAGAAATACGCCTTGGAAA
Organism: Mopalia muscosa; assembly: GCA_031763545.1. Taxonomy (NCBI): domain Eukaryota; kingdom Metazoa; phylum Mollusca; class Polyplacophora; order Chitonida; family Mopaliidae; genus Mopalia; species Mopalia muscosa. The sequence goes on along the minus strand of JARFOD010094653.1, from coordinate 16,733 downwards.
ATGTAGAGTCTGTTTAAAACTGAAGTGCAAGAAATTGTCAATTGAAGATTACGATTTCAAATTATGATCGTGGACAAACTAAATTCAAGGTTTCAATTTAACTGCTTAGAATTGGAATTTCGAATTATTTTTTTCGCCAACATATAGTTTGAATGCCTATTAACTTTTAATCCAAGTGATAAAACAAAATTTGGTTCAGTTTTGGCCCAAGGGGTCCAGCAAGACCTTAACACAGCCGTAGTAAACAAAGATGTTAAAGATGATCAGGGCACCTGCTGAACGTTTCAGTGATTTTCACTTGTTAGGGTTCTAACCATAAGAAGTAAATCCAGAAATATAATGCTTATACCAACGTAAAATTAATGCGCAATTTACAAAACGGATGTCACTTGTAAGTTGTTTTTTGATTATCTCTTTTTTTTTTTTTTCGTTTTGTTTTTTATTATTGGTGGGGGAGGGGAGACTTTAACATTTATCAGGACTTTAGGTTCTATTCGATACTTATTTTCATTTTTCTAGGTGTTTTGTTTTTTTAAATTTATTTATGCATATTCTTATTTCCGCTTTCTGGAAATTCCAGGTATTCGAACGACATAATATCACCGTTTTGTTTGATGTGTGACCCAAACCCTCCTGTAAACATGTTTGTCTGACTCTGGCTTGAATTAAGAGCACCGGATAATTAACATTCAGACTAATCTTCCTGTTATTCTCACAAATCAGTGGATTGCCAGATTGCCATAGATCATATGCGGTACATGAAAACAGATTTGACACAAACTAGCCACACCCGATGTCGGTGATTGATTGGGACAAATCGTTCAGAATATAGATCGATATAGATCTAGTTGTAAGCTGTCCGAATTTTCTTACTTGTAACTGAAGCGGGCGCCAATTCCACAAATTATTTTCTGACTTAAGTTAAATTACTGAATTTGATATTTTCATCATCTTTCCTTATTTAAATATGAAGTTATACATGTAATTATTTAAAAAATACTATTTAAAAAGTGAGCAAATAACATATGTCCAAATTTAAAACTGACAAATTAGAAGGGTTTTTTAAACATTTTGACTAAAGTATAAACCTGTTCTGGGAAACTGGGCACGGATTCTTATAGTCTTTGCAATATGTATGCTATAGTTTAGTAAATAAATCTTCGTATATTAAACCATTCATATTATATTAAACGTTATATTATTGGGACTAAATATGTATTGAGTCCACACTTTGTAGCTTTTATCGGGTCATGTTTGACGACATTGAATAAATAGCTGGATGAATGATTAAATGAAGGGATTTGTCGCCATACCTTTTGGTTCCGAATCCATACTCCGGTTTTCGTTGATAATCAATCAAAAAATATTGTTAAACCTTCAAAAAGTTGTCATGTCAAAGATTACAAAATGTTTCAATCAGTGGACTCACATAACTTCAAAGACTTGCTTCTATGCTAAATTATGCTCTACATTTTTGTTCAAATTGAGAATTTGAAATAAAATCAAAATGGTCGTCTATTTCTAGTATGAGCAGTTTTAATTGTTAGAACATGTTGACTTCAAAAGTGCCTACGAACCAAGCCATCGATATTAGCCAATCGCAGCACCTTATGAATACACGGTAGTCTGTCTGAATTATTTTTAGGCAAACAATTATGTGTTTACAAGCAAAAGTTGAGAATTTAGGCTAAGTAACATCCCAATTCTGAGTTAGGATTTGAAGACGAACTATTTATCTCACATGGACAGGTGGTATTTATTTATTTTATGTGATTAATGGACTCGAATAATCACAAAACAGAGCAGCTTCATGTTGCCTCGCATAAATGATACCAACAGGGCAACACGAATCTTCCTCGAATCGACTGATTGTGTCATTCAGTGCATAACACCAAGCACAAGAGATTGGCAAATGACAAGTTCATTGTCTTTACTGACGGACAAACACCTACTGCTACGTGATTAAATTCATCCATTTTTTTAAGTTATTGTATGCTGTAATTGAATGTAATGTGTAGTCATAATCTTTGTCGAGTGCGTTAACATAAAAAAAAACACGGTACGGAGATTTTCTTGATACACGTTTCACAGCATCTGCACTCCAGGGTTCTAAAATAAGAGAACAGAATTAAGGAAAGGATACAAGTGTGGAAATCTGCTCGAACTTTTGTTTACCATATGAATCACTGAATAAGTTTCAATGGCGAGAAAAAAAGCACATCTAAGTGACATGATTTATAGCCGGGTGATATGCGTTGTAGGCCTTCTCAGGAATATTTCAATTATATTGTGGCGGTGTTTAAGTAAGATGCGAAATTCATATTCATCATATGTTAAGTGAAGATAGCATTACTACTCTTCAAACAAACTGCCCTTTTTGCCAGAGGGCCTGCGCATGAAAGGATCCGATGTCTACAACATTGCATCGTTGGGGCAAAGGTAAGTTGATATATTTGTGGCGTCCCGTAATATTATCATGTGGTTGTCTTTGTCATTGTTTGTTGTCAGCGGCATCGGGTGCAACCTTTGGGCTGGCAAAGCGTCTTGGGAGTGAGAAACCCTCAAGTACAGCGTGAACCCCAATCAAATAAACAGAGAAGCTAACAGTGTTCTTACTTATTTGTTTAAAACGACTTATAAGTTGAATTAAAATCCAGATTATATTCGTATTGAAAAGAAAGAAACTATTGCTTGCCTCCATCGGGATTCGATCTTGTGTCTCTGACTAGTAAGGTCAGCGCTCTGGAGGTCAATTCCCATATATTTCAATCTTACCAGACCTGAACCCGTTCGCTAATCTATGAGTTTATGAATATTAAATTTAAGTGGTTGTTTTCTGAGCTTTAAGATTGTTTTTGGATGGCGTGATGCTTTTGATATGGATCATATATGTTAAGGTTTATTGTTAATATATTTTTTCTTAATCTAAAAGAAGTGAGTTGTGTGTATAATCACTGCCGACTGAAGTGTTCTTGGTCATGCAGAATTTTAATCCAGATTATCAATAGCAGGTATTTGTGTTAGAGGTTACAAAAATCGCCACATCTTCAAATCCCGAGGCTTAGACTGTGATCTCGAGTATGATCAGTGGAGGTAACTGTCGGATGTTTTCCCCCTAGGTAAGTTTGAGAGATGTTTGTCAGACCAGAAATTAACATAACGGCTTTTGCAAAATAAATGGTGGTTTGTTGCTAAGTACGACACGCCATAAAAGACGGAAATATTGGTAGAATAGTTAGAGAAAAGAACTCTTGTCCCTCGTGAAGATGGCGAATTGACGAACAAAAATAAACGGCTAATTCTTAACTGATATAAAGCGAAAGCAATGCTTTATGTGAGTCGAGAAATTCACCAACGGTTTGGCACGAACATCGTTACCACAAATCAATAACTGTCACTACACAGTTGTTTCAAGACAACCTATAATGTCTGATGTAGCTGAACCAAACAGGTCCAAGCCACACCGATCTCATTAAAGATTTCCCCAGTTGTTTACTATTAGCACAGCACCTGTATATTAGCTGCTTACGTGAAAAATGAAGCAGGCGAACCGTTACTGGACTACAATAGCGGTACGAGTATTTTCATCAATGTGTTAAAGCTTGACTGATTGAAAAAGTACAATTGTTATTTTATTTATTCCTCATAGCATGGGCCAAATGTCACATCAAAGACGATCGAAGTACACAAATCCTCCTGAAACGTAAACGTTGGCATCAGCTGGAACAACTCGTTAGGGCGTCAGACAGAAATTAAACCGGGCACGGTGGTGTGTATTTTTTATTTTTTTTTCTTAATATATATATTTTTTCTCTTCATTCTGAACTGATTATGGTTTTTAATCGTAAATGCGATTTAATATCGCTGTTCTGGACACATACAGACCATTTAAGGTGATATAATAACAAGCGCTATGTCACAATGAGAAGGTTAACTGAATGTAAAATATACAGTTAGAAAGGATGGATAGTCATATAAAGTGTAACGGGGATTTCATTGTATGTTTGTATAAAGTATAATGACGTGTGCAGGCAGAACCCGTGTCTCTGTAATCCAGTGATTCGATAACGTCCATACCCAAACCAACTTACCTCGCCAAGTCATTCCCTGAATGTGCTCTGGATGTTGGCAATAAAATCAGATCTGATTGAATTCGTCATGGAATTGTAGACAGATTCAATTATCGGCTAAAGGGATTTCGATAAAATCGTTTGTCTCTGACTGTGGGTTTTAACGGAATTGTCTTTTCTTTCGCGCACTAAACAGTGTGTATTCTGACACAACACTCTATCAATAAAACAACGGATTGCAGTTTATTGTCTCGATGTATTCTTGATACATTGGTTCATTTTTTAGGAGACAGCTGACGGCCAGGTTAACGGGCACACGGTAGTGAAAAAAGAGGTATAAATAACAACATTGGAACAAACTTTGTCTTGGTCGATAAGATATTCCGAGATAAAAGGGTTATCGTTTTCTGAAAGTATCACACAAATCAAACCCTACATACACATGTTTAAAGAGACTTACTCGATAGTCCATGAGCCACAGGCTTGAATAGTTAAACCGAATTCTATCAATATTATTAATATCCGGAATATTGAATTTGACTGAATACTTCCTCCAATTTACAACACATGGGAAGCCGCTGTGATTTGCATATGCCCAATACCTTTGTTCCTATAGGTAGCTAGCTGACCGGTACCAGTTCCCTTACATTAAAAAATGCGGTTTATATATGAGGGGAGGTAATGGCTAGACAAAGGATGTTTAGGTAGTTGTCTCCCTTGTAACAGTTTTACGATACACCTTTCTCTAAAACACGATTAATTCGGGCGATAGGGTTATTCTTTATTGGACCTATGTTCATACGGAGACCCAGAGTACTTCCTGTGTGAAAATGTGTGAATAGTTATGAAAACCGTCTTCAACTGTAATTTTATGATACCCGATCTTTGGTCAGAAGCAAGCTGTGCGAAAATAATACATTTTCCAATGATTTTTCTATACAACCAGCAGAATTAATATGATTTTAGAAAATGTCTGTTTATCATATTTGAAACCGCTATCTAATGACGCACTGTTTTAACAGAAAGATAAACTTCACATTAAACACGAGTATTTTCACAATTACAACAGATTATGTCAACATCAACAACACTTCATCTATAAATCATTTCAAAATAAATTTTATTACTCCCAAAAGTAACAAGTGTTTAAAACTGTAATCAGCATCCAATCGTTCTAATTGGTGTACATATAAATAGCAATGTGATAGGTCCTGTATAGTGTTCAAGAAGACTAGACGATATATGCATCCGTTAAAAATTGAAAGCAATTCATTAGTTAATCAGTTTTACCAATCATCCAATAAATAAGCTGCATCCCATATACGCATCGTTAGTATTGCTATATCACAGATTACACTTTTGAAAAACATAATAAACACCGTCAAGAAATCATTTTAAAAACCTTTGAGGCCGCTTCCTTAAAAAGATAGGTATATAATTAAGTTATTGACATGTGGAATTTTCAGTACAGCATTGGGAGGCTATGTTACAATAATAAATAAGAGAACAGATAACAGTTTACTATGGAAATAAATTACGCATTTGTTTCCACGTTTTATAAGCTTTTGACCTGAGATATTTTGCTTTTACCCCCTTTCTGTGATATAATATCAATCCAGGTAAAACCAGCATATTATATAGTTTCTATATTTCTCAGGTATATAGTTCCATATCCCAAATTTACACAATAAAACATGGTGGTATTTTACAGAGATATATTTATTTGATATTAAAGTTGACTATATGACATGCATTTATACAAACGTCTTATTAGCTTTGGTTCTGCGAAACCGTTACTTTTCTTTTCTTTTAAGCAAGGTTGCATAATGGTTATCCCATTAAATTGAATCCTCTATTTGATGACGTTACACCATGATGTAGGATTAAACCGATGTTAGCGACAAATAGCCTTTTGAGCAACTGGCCCCAGAACAATACATATATATTAAAATAGAGTAAATAAATAGAAGACATTGCAAAATGATTTGTTGGAACTTCAATTGTAAATGAAAATAATTTTTTTTATTAATATCCCACTACAAACACATTTGCTATTCCCTTCAATGTAATTTGACAATGATACGATATTTTTAGCAGCAGTATTACACTTATTCAAATAAACGACATTTTAAATGAATACAGACCAAACTGAAATCTATTCATAATGAATATCAAAGTCATTTGAATTCCAGTTAAGATATCTGTCGGTGTCGAATTGAAATTAAATATTTTTATTGTGCAGAAGGATATATTTGCTTGCCTCCATATATATGGCAGGACCATCATCTGCTTTTCAAACCTCAAAACAACTTATGTACGACAACTAAGCTTTTTAAGCGAACCAGTACCCTTTAGAAGCGGAACATACCTCCCTGAGAATTTTAACTACGAACATGGAGCTGAACAATGGCTACGGGGAATTAATTTACGTTTACAAATAAAATGGTAACTAAACATTGAATATTTCCTGCTGCTTCCTTTAAAATTCAGTTATCAATAGTTATGCAGAGATGAGGTAATTTTCTTCCACACATGATTTCTCTGTAAGATATTGTCAAGTATGCATAAACATGGTTTTATTCGAGATTCCTCAATTTCTCCAAAATTACATGATCATATATAAAGGGCAAGCTCCTTCGCTGTATATTTCACCCTCGTGACAACTAACTCACATCAACACATTTATTATTAATTAAATAAGCACACAGTTGATCATAGTTATGGTTTGATCACTAAATCTAACACAGCATAAATACTCATTAATGAAAACATAGGCCTATATGTCTCTTCGATGATCTTAAAGCTGGAAAAGGGTATACCAATATCATTATTATAATGTCCTAAAATAAAAGGGATACAACACATAAGCCTTAGAGAGCATTGCTGTTTAGCTAGATAAGATTTTATAAACACAAAGAACATTTAGTATTTTAGAGTGCGTCAATGTGTGTTAAAAGTGGTTAAACGTTAATACACGGGTACCTCTCTAAAGTCCAAACTGTGGATTAATTGCCTCAAATCAAACGGAAGAATAGCTGTTCACATCATAATCAACACAAGCTTGTTATATCTGCGCCTCTCGATTTTTCTTCTTTTTTTTTCTTTTTCCTTACTTAAAAGCATTGAGAATGGTTAAACGTTTCATTTGTTCCTATCACAGATATAGACAGCCGCAGCTGTCACAGAGCTTAAAGCGATATAGTATCCTGATAGAATAGACCAGACATGTCATATACATGAACATAAAGGCACGAACTTAGCCATTACCAGCTGGATTACCGTGACAACTGGTCACACCGGTTACCGGCTTGAAGATCCTAGTGGACACAACCTTTATTATACAGCTTTCTTAGTGTATGTATATATCGAAGTGAGCTCATCCCTGGACTTAGCCGCTTCATGGTTTAGTAACTCGTCCACATGTGCCTTTAATCGAAACGAGGCTGTCACTCGGCAGTAGTCTACATATAGATAACTGTCAATTCACGTAAAATGAAAAGAAAAGAAAAAAACCTATTCTGGCGAGTTGTTTATATAGCTTAGACCAGGCAAATAGCGAACCAGTCTCAAATCAACAAGGCATCGACTGAAAATACTAATGTTTTAGAGACACGTCCAGTATGTAAGAGAGGAGTTTGGACGGAGCGTTATCGAAATGTACTTATGTTCATTGGACTAGACAACTATTAACTGTATGGATGTCCAGAAGTCCCACCGTTCAAACGTCCTGAATTCGCTGACCTGGCCCAGTAAAAATGAATAAAATAAAACTTGCAAAATTTCCACGGTTATGAAAACATAACTGCGACATATTCAAATAGATTTTAAAAAACTCCAAAGATATCTGTTGTCTGAAATTATGTAGTAAATTAATTTATTTCAAGATTAACGTAAAATATACCGAGCAATTTCTTAATAAAGGCTTGTAAAAAGTGCAACTGTAGGCGACTGACACTACAACGGTACATGTTCCTTTTTAAGACCGTGGCTTGGGTAAACATCACACTGAATCGATTCTGATTCAATTTCATCTCACCATTGTTTTCCCCTGTAAATAACCTATTTGGAACTGCATGCTACGTGTATAATGACAAACTGTATAGAGAAAGACTGTCTTATTGTTCAACTGAATGCAACCGTATTAGATTAATGTATATATATTTATAGCCCATTTACATTACAATGTACATATTCTGATAGGCTCGTCTAACAACCTATAGGTATAAGGCTTTGCTGCTGCATAGACGCACTAGGCTAAGATCAACTATTCACTTCTAGATAACCACTTCTTGATTTGTGGTAAAATATCACGTTTCGATACATATGCCTGCATGTGTCGTCATCAGGTGTAATTTCACTATGGAGAAGAAAGTTTGAATGCTGTATACTTTTTATAAAAGTAGTTAACTAAATAGGTTTATGTCCTAGTGTGAAGAATAAGTAACAGGTAACAGTAATATGACTTATTAATGCTTATAAGACGGCTTATAAATATAGACCACAAGCAACAATGTCCTTTCGCTTACACCAACAGGGGGCGGAGATTAACGTTACGACACAGTGAATGTACATAGGCCTTTAAGTTTGAATTATGAATCAGACAAAAATCCCCCTATCATAATAACTACATATTTAGCCGCTGGTGCATGAACCTATATGGAAAATGAATGACAATGACACAACACAAGTGAAAATAAAATCCAACGGTTTTAACAATGTCGACCAATCGTTAGAATTGATTTACAGACAATCTGGGCACAGCCATCAGACGTGTAAATTGGGTGACCCAGCCGAATAAAATAACACAGGTTATGACACTCACAGACAGGATCTACGTTAACCAACAACCTACCCTGTATACCATCAGCTTGAACATAAGTCATATATGCAATGATCTGAAACAATATAGATATAATATCGTGTAGCTATGTGGATTTTTGTAAGTTACGAATACTGTGCTGCTTATCTACAGCTGAACTATACATACAACCTAAATACAGACCTTTCAAGCTTATCTATCTATATATTTCGAAACCAGATCATGTAGAGCCCCTGTTAGCTGTTATCAAGTGCTTCTGACCCGTTTAAATAGACTTACGCCATTGATTTGTTGTCTGTGTTGGTATAGAAATTTATACATACATCATACACATATATATCCCGGTTGAGGCAAGCATATTTTACCTCTCTTCATTTATTAAAAATATTTATTTATAAAAAATTCAATTGAAACGTGGTATTAAAAACTTGTTACAACTATTGGAAATGCTCAACAGAACACAATATAAACGTAAGACCAGGATGTGCCCGAGGACTATATTCAGGATTACTCGTGTGTATACGTAACTCTCAACGATATGCGGCATATGAGGTAAAATACAAATACATTCTCAAGGCACATTTAGGTCATTACACGCATCGATTCAAAATGATATGCTTTAAATGCGATTTCATAGAGACAGAATTGTAAACGGAGGGACTTTATAAACCGCTGTAAATGACCATATTTAATAATTAAAAAACTAATTAAACCATTTCAAACATCAAATGGTATTTTAAAAAGTAAATAATGGGATATATGCTTGGCCCATAGACTACATACCAATGTAAGTTTCTTTCAGTATAGATTAACTTGTATAATGATTACGTACTCTGTAAAGGAAGAAAATGAACTGAAGGGTGGTAGAAATCTAGGATAAAATGATACCCATATAAGCCTAAACCATATTGTTGTAAAATTACCTTTAACAGAAAATAACATATACAGGTAAATGGAGATGTAATTGATTGTGTTGTGTCAAAGATTAAAACCTCAATGTTTATATTCACCAATAATTAAAACCTTAAAAGTTTCAAAATAGTCAATTCTTTTTTTAAAAGTTCACTTAAATAACCCTTAGAATTACACACCATTAACACAGCCTGTTAAATTTGCAGCTCCCAACAATTTAGATCAGGTCCAGATACATTAGTTGCAGGGACACAATCCACAATTTTAAACACTTTAACGTCACCATTCTTCTGGAGAACCACGGTCGTATCTTCGCCGTTAAACGCCACATTTAGAGGGTTTTCCAGGGGACTGTCCGTGGGTAAGGCATATCCCAAGAAAGACCCGAGTGGTGAAATCACACGAATATTACCACTTATCTCATCCACCAGAAGCACGTTACCATGGGAGGCCACACACACACCACGGGTGGACTTTAAACTATCATCCGCTGACTTGTAAATAAATTTAGGTTTGTAGTTTTTGGTGATGGCTAACACAAATTTCCTGCTATATTCCGATACTATAATCTCCCCTTTATCCGAACAAGAAATATACCAGGGATCAAGGAAGAGTGGTTTGTCCACTAGAGGCACCATTTGAAACATATCTATAGAACGCACAACCCTACCATCCATTTGAAGGATATCAATAGACGAAGGGAAAACACACGTGACAACAAGATGGCCGCTATCATATCCAGCAATGGCAACATAGCCTTTACTTGTTGCTACGGTTGTTTCTAAAAACAATTTGCCTTTAGTTGAGAGGAAAGCTATGAGCTGCCTCTCGTGATATAACACGGCTACCTGGCCATCATAGGTGCCAGTGACGTCACGAGGTTCGGGATTTTCACCATGTAAACAGAAACTATCCAGGAATTTTCCATTGGGTGTGAACAGTTTCACCGAATTGTCAGCCGCGTCAGCCACCACCATGTTGCCGTCAGCCAAACACACGATTCCAGCCGGATATCGACCGTCATCATCTGAGCTCTCAACAGCAGCATCGTGAGCGCTGGTGTCACGACAGTTAAACACAACCACAGCCTCTGGACATAAGCTGATAGGAATCTCAAAGTCAGCGGAATTTTGTCCGTCATTTTCGTCATCTTGTACATGGTCACCTGCAGTGCTACTATCATTGGCAGATTCAGTTTTGTCTGATTTAGAGCTATTTAAATGTTTATTGACCGATTGTTCAATGTTGGCATTGTCGGAATTAGGATGAAACTCGTCGTCGAAGGATAAGTCCATTTCGACGTCAAAGTCGTCGAAATCTCGCCTTAAATGACGCCTGAATTTCTCGTCAGTCTCTTCCAAGTCATGCACAGCCATGACTGTGGGTGAGCGGAGATAGTCGGGTTGGGGCTCAGACACACTGTCAGATAGACCACGGGAGACGTTCTCAATTGATCCCAGCCTCTGTGACACGGGTCTGTACAAACTCATCCGCTTTAACCGAGCCGCGTTTTTATCCAAGGCAGGTTTTCTTTCACCGGGACGGCTGTCCATATTTGCTAATCGGCGGAGTCTCTCGAATGCATTGGTGATTTCTTTTGACTCGGTTGTCAAGGAGCTTGTTTCGATGGTGCTGCGGGGCCGCGGTTTAGGGGCGCCATCACGACGTTTTACCCTACGGACAACGTCAGTTTTCATAGCAACCAGCGACGGTGTCTCGTTTTGTGCTGGGCTGGCCAATAACAAGGATATGTCAGTTACACTTTTTGATAAACCAAATGATGATTTCAAATTCGAACCATTTGTTGGCTTTTCTAATTTTCTTTGTTTCAACCTTTTTTCTAATTCTTTATCCCTGAGAGGAAGTTGTCGGGCGGGCCTATTTTTATTAGCATGTGACATGTTGGCGGACAGCTTTAAATCAGATATTGCTACATTACCATTGTTATTATCAATATTGAAGTCGTCATTAGACAGGTCACTATTGCGTCGATTTGACAGGGCTGACAATATAGCGATATTTGAAACGCTTTGACTGCGGGTACTCATTTTAGTGAGACCCACTGGTTTGGAATCCATATCATCGCCGTCATCAAGCAGTAGTTTAGTTCTGGGTCGTTTACCGTTTAAATTTAACTGGCATGTCACAGTGATTTTATCTGAAGTGTTTTTACATAGCCTTAATGCCTTTGGTACAAAATCACCCCGAAAGTACGAAACATCAAGACTTTGTTCTGTAGCTAAGGACGTCTCGAGGCTCTGTTCTATGTTTCCACTGTAAAACGTGTAACGTGCTAGTTTTTCATCTTGTTGTCTGATAATTTGTTGCATAATGTCATGTTTTCTGATTGTCTCATAATGTAACAGTAGTTCAGTCTCGGTGCCATATTTAAGCAAGTACCTTAACATGTCATACATACGCTGGGCAGTTCGACAATATTTATCGGACAGATCAGCTGACTGGAGCGCCTTGTTCTCCTCTACGCCTCGAATCTGCTCTAATTCAGTTAACAGTTCAGATTGTTTCTTACGTAACATGTCAACGAGCTTGTCAAAATATTCATTGATATCTCGCTCACATCGATGGCCAGCCTTCTCCAAGTATGAAGGAATGGCATTCTTTATCTCATGGATATCAATATGATAGTGCCGCAGTTTCTTTTTCAGCCCTTCCATTTCAGGCCTATATAGTTTAATAGCCTCCTTAGTTGATACACAGTAATGTTTCTTATGATTGATGACTGTACATTCCATACATCCCAACACTCTACAATTAACACAGTAATACTTGATATGGTCGTCTGGGTGTTTTGGGCAGAATGTTTTAGACTCTTTCCGTTTCTCTAACGATACTTGTAGACTTCGTGATATATCAGTAATGATATGCTGACTATATCCCGGAAATATTGAATGTTTATTCTTACATTGATCACACAGGCCTATTTTACAATCGAAACACCAGAACGTTGCCAGTATTTCGTCACTATCATCAGTATCGGCTATATCTGGGACGGGTGAACTGACGTCATGGCTGCTCGAACTGCTACAGCTGGCCTGCCCGCTACACACAGCACACGTTAACTGGCGATGGGGACACGAGTCCACAGCATTCAACAGGCTGGTAATAAACTCATTTTCAGGCAAACTTTCAACAAAACTCTCGTCAATTTTCCTTGATTTATAACTCACAACTTCACATATAGGACAAACAATACCTTTAGTGCCGTATTTAGCCGTGTTCACTGGTCTGCTGACTTCGCTTGTCGGCCCCTCATGATCTGTCAACTGCGGGCTCGGCTCACCGCAGTTTACCTTGTCAACGTAGGCAAGTAGACAGTCCGAACAGAATGTATGTAAACAGGTGAGCAGTTTAGGCGATTTAAAAGCTTCCTGGCACAGGGGACAGCATAGGAAATCGTCATACATGATCTCGGCTGTCTAATTTCGGCTTACTTGACAGTTCGAACTGATATAAAAAGGACTCGTGACAGTTCGATAATAAAGCCAGGTTACGTGCCGATTCCGTACCGGAACTGAATCTGTATACCTGTAGTCAAGCGCGATAACTCTGTGGGATAAAATCTGTGATTTTACCTAGTTGTATCCGCTTGACTGAAATTGTTAAACGTGACTCCCTTGGCCTCAACGTACCACGTTTTCTTTTAAGAATTATTTTGGCTATTTGTTGTGTTTCATTTTGTTCTTTTTATATTTTATTTTTACATTTTATATTTGCTTTCCAAACGGATTTTATTGCAGAAAATTCGATCGAGGCGGTCAACCATGCTCTGTGGAACAGGGGGGAGAGGGGGTCGTTTAGGGTGGCACGTGCGATAGGGCGGTCTATAGCTTATAGACCTACACTTATATTTGTGACCGTTGGTATTATTAAAGTATATAAACAGATTTTGACCATTCATTCTATAAAGGTGTTTAATATATCTTCATCCTATGGAACCGTCTCTGCATTTTTCATAATCCGTTAGACTTGCTATCTCGATATAAACAGCTGTACAACTTATTCAGTTTGTATTCCCTGTGCGTGGACTAGTTCATTGAGTCGAAAACAAAGTTATATATTAGCACATCTGCCAAACGATATGATATACAGCTATATCTTTATTATACGTATAAAATGTCACCGTAGGAAGAGTGCTAACATTCTTATCAAGTGAAATGAGCATGCGAAAGCCACAATAACTAGTTCAAGGTTTTATACATTTATAAATATGAGAGGTGTGGTTGAAAAGATAATGAACCAGTGTCAAGTCTGTGCGTAAAGAAGAATGACCAATTTGTACATTCCAATAATTTTTATGTTACTGTTTTCCACAATACCAGCCATATTATCAGAACACCTAAAGCCCGGGCGTTACGATGACCGTATAGCCCAGGACCCATTAATCGGCCTCCAATCAGCTGTGACTGATCACGAGGATTATAACTTATGTGACATCTGTTTGGTAAGCGCCTTTTATTACATAATTTTTATCGGTATTCAGACGAATTGTCTAACTGTGATTATCCATGGAAAACATGTGCAGTGTATCCGTAAGGTTTTTAACACGTTGTGTGATTATTTGTTCAGCCGAGATGTCATTTTAATGTATTCAAACATATGGACCTACAACCTTCGTTAATGATATATCGTATATGTACCTCAACTCGTTTTTCTATATATCAGTTGAACATTGGTTGATAAGTTGATAACTATAAGCTTATAAACCAACGTGCACAGCTTCCTCGCGTGCGTTGCCAAACATATTAGGCTACATGCACCGCACAGCACCTAGTCTAGATACATATACGTTTATTATTGAATTGCATATGCAGTCATCCAATACTGACCGATAGAGATACGACGTCCAGCCTTACGGCACATTTAGAAATATAGCCTGTCTCTAAATAACAAATTATTTTCAAGGCTTTTGAACTCTTACCTCATCAAACAGTATTGGGTTCTGTTTGTTGAATATTCACCAGGGGCGGTCTCCAGCTGCGAGAACCCCCGCGTGTCCTGCCAAATCTCGTTCTCAAACCGCGAAGACATTTTTAATTGATCAAAAGCGATTAAGTTATATTGCTGTAAATGTTTGATTTTGACGTGAACATGGCCGTCAAGTGCTAATTTTACGGATCGATCTTACCCACAAGCGTTCAAGGGAGAAAACGAAATAGTTTAAATCAAGGTATAGCGACCATACATTTGTTTATACATATTGCAAAATTAAGTGCAGAAACCTATACATATAGCTTTTACTTAAAAGGTTAGAAAGGCTCATGGGGAGCAGTTAATCTCAACCATATGTGAAGTTCTAAGGCCATTGACATCAGCGAGAATTTAGTTGTGACTAATAACATTATAATTACTGATTTTGATTTTTTAATTGATCCGAACTTACCCGACAAATATTATTTTCATACTGTATACATGTTGTGAAAATAATAGAGGCATACTTAATATTGATGTTTTCATGAGCATATATATCGTTGTTCTGATTTCCAATTTCACATTTTTAATGTAATCTTCAAAGCTGGGAGTGGAATGAACTAAAAGCCTTTGGAATTAAACTCTTGAAAAAATATCGACAACTGACGTATAAGATTTTGTAATATGACAAATTAACACGCGTCTTAAGGCAGCATTGTCGAGAAATTGTCCAAAAAAAAATGAATTGCTACATCAGTTAACCGTTTCAGAATGTATATTACAGGGTGTATAGTGGAGTATATACATTACGGTGTGTATATTACAGTGTGTATATTAAAAAACTTTGATTCTCCGAGGCTAATTACACGATTTAAGTTGAAATCTTATTTGTTTCATGTCTGTGTAAATACCTGTGATATTATGGATGAAGAATCTGTCCATATGACTATAATCAATCAACCCTTATACTTGACAAACATATTGTCACTTCTATTTACAGGAGGGACTAGAGGTTGTGAACAAATTCATCTCCAGTAATAAAACATTTTTCGACATCATACCGTACGCCATTAGTGTATGCGTTAAAGTCATTAGTGCTCGTGGTTACCATGGAGAGTACGTGTGTCCTGGAATTATCGAGTCTTATGGACCTGGGGTAGGAGAATCTAATTATACCGATTAATCAACCTATTTCTAACATTTTGACAATTTTATTCTTGAACGTTTTATTATTAATAATTGGTTAAAGAAATACCTTACAAGATTCGGTAATTTAAACTATAATTATATACTCTGCATGTATCTACAAACTGTAATAAAATATCCACAAATAATCAGCCACTATCTCTGTTTATTCAAATATAAAGAAAGCATTTGTTTTCTAAATAACTCTATTCGATCATCAACAAATATATGTTAATAAAAACGTTTAATTTTTTAATAAAAATGATTGACTTCAATTTTTCTTTTAAATCTCTATTTGAGTATATACAAAGATTAACTCATTTTTCTATGTTAAATGAATGGTCTAGTTGTAAAACTTTAGTGGCATTGTTCAAATTGTACTAAGTTAGTTTAGGTTTCAATGCAATTATTTGGTACCAATTTAACTAATTCAACCAGATATATTTTCAGACATGGTTCATCTTTGACCAAGTGGTTTTGGATCCCTTAGCTGTATGCACTAAGCTAAATTACTGCTTACCGGATCTAGATTCCCTGTTCAATCAGACCATCGTTTACCACAATGCACCAGTACAGAGTAAATACGTACATGGATCTACAAGACAGGCAGGCTTAACACATAAACAGTCTGGGAAATCAGACCCTTTACGAATCCTTCAACTCAGTGACATCCACCTTGATCCACACTATTCTGTGGTAAGATAACATCCACCTTGATCCACACTATTCTGTGGTAAGATAACATCCACCTTGATCCACACTATTCTGTGGTAAGATAACATCCACCTTGATCCACACTATTCTGTGGTAAGATAACA
>JARFOD010094642.1:0-17314 GCA_031763545.1 Mopalia muscosa | reverse complement strand
ACGACCCTCAGAGTTAGGCACCGAATCGCCAGCAGTAAATGCAGGCTACCTAGACCACTCGGCCATCCGGCCTTCTAAGACACAAAAATAATTCACCAAATTTATGTGTATATCAAACTAGTTACTGGCTTGTTCCCTGGACCAAGGAAGTTAGTTTTTAACTAAATGCCGAACAAACTATTAAATGTCTGTGGACCAAAGTAGTGAATTATTCATCGGATCAGGATGCATTTTATACGTGTATACTGGTTTGCTTTAAACCTAATAATTTCTCCCCTATTTACTGTTTCTGACTCTTCGATGAAAATAGAGCGGTTCTCGAGAACGGAGTCTTTTGCCACTATTGATGAGGCTTTATCTTATGTTGGATCTGACCCGGGAAGATATAGAACCCAGAATCTGGTTGAGTGCGCTCATGTGTGTTTGACAAAAACGTGCAGTGTGTTTTTGTACCATCGCAGCACGAAATTTTGTTGGCTCTTCTTAGGAGAATTTCACAATTCGTCTTCTTCTGACAATATTGCCACTCAATCCGAAAGGAAAAGTTACAGTCTTTATCAATACAATAAAGGTAAGTTAAATATTTGGTTTGATTCTTCACACTTTTCTAGTTGAAACGTCCTAGTTTTGTCAAAAGTATATTTGGAGTTCTGTTTATTCTTGTTTTGTCAAGTGTATTGACTAAAAAAATAAAAACAACTATGACTATTTTATGACGTTAAAGTGTTTGGTCAAAGCTACGAACCTGGTGAGACGGTCAATTGATAATTCGTTATTGGCTATTCGAATCACAATAACGACAAAAAGCGGCATTCGTTATTCAAATCACGAATCACTACAAAAAAACGGGATTCGTTATTCGAGTCATGAATCCGACAAAATACGGGATTCGTTATTCAAATCACGAATCACTACAAAAAAACGGGATTCGTTATTCGAGGCATGAATCCGACAAAAAACGGGATTCGTTATTCGAATCTATAATCCCGACAAAACAACGGGATTTGTTATTCGAATAAAACGAATCCCGAATCCCGACACAAATTCGTTATTCGAATCACGAAAAAAAACAACATGATTCATTATTCGAATCACGAACCAGGACAAAAAAAAACGGATTGTCCGCTTCACAGCGTTCCTTGCTTAAATACCGTGGACAATGGGAAGGAAACCTCGTCAAAACACCCCCGAATTGCAGGAGTCACATCATATACCAGATGATCACAGACTGATAAGAACCCGTGAACTATACATCACATCGAAGTAAGATTATTATGCCGACACGCTTACCACTAAACCACAGCCACTTCTAAAATGTATCTGCCTTCCAGCTCTGTATTGTAGATTGTATTTTCACCCTCAAAGATTGATGTTGCTCTAACAATATAACTGTTGGGAAGGAGCGTCTTGGAATCCATTTAGCATAGCCGTTAATTAGTTAATCATGAATCACACTCATATGCCAGATGGCGACATACGGATAAGAAACAGTGAACTGTACGTTAAATCGAAGTAAGTTTAGAAGACCGACTCGCTAACCCCTAAATTTGAGCACAATAAACCCTGGAGAATAAACAAACAAAAAAAAACCTTGTATTATCTGGTTTTTGTATCTGTATCATACTCAATTTATTTCTGGTTGTTAGCTGTTTGGCCATGTGAATTAATAGTATGTTCTCAACTTTGGTGCAAAACTTTCTTTATTTGTCCAGATACTGCTTGGCGAAATTCTGCTCCCCTTCGGAAAGCGAACCCGATTCTAACAAGGCATTAAATCGCCAGCAATATGGAGGCGGCCAAGGCCAGTCGCCAAACAAACTTTGTACGAACGACTTCCGGCTTTTTTACGAGGTTAACTCCCGATTGTCCACCGTATTTAAGCAAGAAACAGTGTGAAATGGACAATCCGTCGTCTTGTAACGCCGTTTGTTACAACTTAAACCCCAATAAATAAACAACTAATCCCATTTTTGTGGGTTAGAGGAACTTGTTCTCTATACCACGAGGTTTGGAAAAAACTCTTTCCCGCCAGAGATATTTTCAAATTAGGCACCATCAACTGAATTGAATAACGAATCATGTTTTTTGTCGTCATTCCTGATTCGAATAACGAAACCCATTTTGTTTACGTCATTCGTGATTCAAATAACGAATCCCGTTTTTCATTATTTTTTTTATTTTTATTCATGATATGAAGAATGGGTTAGCGGCTATCTGTGTGTACACCATACGTGGTGGAAAGACGCTCCTTTCCGGCAGATACATTATAAGAGCACCATCAACCTTTGAAAGGTGAAAAACAAATCTACTGATGTACAGAGCTGGAAGAATTAATTTTGGCATATATATCTCTATCGTGATTCGAATAACGAATCCCGCTTTTTTGTTTTTGTCGTGATTTGTGATTCTAATAAATATTCCCTTTTTTGTTGTCGAATAATGGGTCAGCGGCTATCTGTGTGTGCACAATACAGTGTGGGAAGTATTCGCGAGCCAAGGTTTATACACGGTCCCACGCTTTTGTATGTATGCTGCCAATAGACATCTAACAAAATAAAAACAAGCAGCATGGTGTCTCTGTATGAGTTTGTATACAGATATGCCATGTGTTACGATGATGCTTCCCGAAGATATATTGTTAGGGCACCATCCACCTTTGCGTTGAGAAATACAAATCTACTGTATAGCGCGGGAAGACATTAATTTTAGCATATATATGTTAAAAGTGGCCGTGGTTTAGTTGTTAGCGTGTCGGCCTATTATAATGTTACTTTACTGTGACGTACAGGTCATGGGTTGTTATCCGTATGTCGCCATCTTACGTATGAGTGAGATACATGATGTGACTTCGTCAATCCGGGGGATGCTTTTACTAGGTTTCCTCCTGATTTTATATTATACGCCAACTCGCCAAGCTTTCCAACTAGACCAACGGCGATTGGCATTATGTGCGTAATAGCCGGATTCTGCAGGTTAGCAAAAATCAATGTCACTGGGGAGGCCGATGTAGGTCATGTGATCTGGCTACCATCTTGTTCCAAAAAAAAGTATTACTGATATAAATAGAAGTTGGCGAATATTCATAGGAAAAACAGACAAACCTACATTGGTGTTATTTACTGGCGTGGCGAACTAAAACTTCAAATAATATTGGTAGTTATTACCTGGCATCCATTTCAGTATCAGTAGTATTTGAGTGGCATGTGCAAATAAATATAAGAGAGCATACACCATGAGATAATTACAATAACCGGTTTACTTTATGACTACTGTCACGCTCTGCCTTCATATCGCAAATATCAAATCTTATTTCATACCGTTTTTGACAAATTTAATGAGATACTTCAAATGTATGTTTATTCATTTTGTTTCTTAGCAATAGGTTTCTCCAAATGTAAAGTTGTCCACCGGAACACAGATTATCGCGAACAGCACACGACAGAATATCGTAAAGGTGTTATGGTATACAGGGGGTCACATTCAGACATCACAGTCGCAAAACGGATGACAACATAACTGACGTTAAATTTTTCTACTAACAGCATGGATCTGCCTTGCTTAACCGATAAATTACAAAAACAAAACTTTAGTCATATCGGACCCGTTGTTCGAAGCGCTATTTAATTTAATCCGCTATCAGATGACGTCATGCTGGAGGCGTCTCCCTCATCCACTGTTAACGATTTAATCTATAAATACAAATCGGTTAGTTTATTTCCGCTGACCTAAGTCGCTAAGCGTATCGAGAGATTAAGCAGAACAGGCAGGTTTCCAGACAGTAGTTTGTGTCTTATCTCATCTCTAGGTAAGGGTTTTATTCCTAGCTACTCCGCATCAAGTTGATTGCATACCCCGCACATGACCAGAAAACCTGGACCGTCTTCCCTTAAATTTTCGACAACACTTAACCAATTTTCATTATTGACAATCAACGTCGTTTTCATATACAGATTCTTCTCGTAATACCACACCTGATTGGGTGATTAGATGCTCCCAGGCAACCAATCTATCGCTTGGTTATATGGCTCAATCCTGTTGTTATGCAGAATAGCTCGGAATAAAACTGTTGACTAGCAAAGATGGCCGTATATAAGGTCGCTGCGCGGTAATTGGCCGTCTAAAGAACGACTTAGGCGGTAACCAATCAAAGGCTGTACGACGATCAAGGCTAGAGACAGTTAATGGAAATCTTTGATTGGATGTGTAAAAGTAAACCCTTTTCTGTAAATCCTTGAGAAACTGGTATGCTTTTATCAGAGGTTAACAAGAAATGATTTCTGTACTTCAGATGATTAATTAGAGTATCATGAATAAAATACCTCAGTTTCTTCTCTTATTTCAGAAGCTGTGGACTGTCCAACGTGCCTTGTATCTTTAGGAATGGAATCCCGGGACATTCCTGACACCGCCATTTCTGTCTCTGAAGAATATATCTCGAACAAATTGACGAAAAACAATTCCCGGATCAGGGCCAAGGGTGGCTGGAGTACTCCTCATATCCAAGGGCTGACCATCCATAATTACTGGATCTCTATAGCACTCAATGGTCCAGCCTACGTCTATCAAATCGGCACATCGGTTTGTGATTTAAAGCCATTTTTTGTGTCAGTTTTTTTAAGGTTAGAAGGATCAGTTATGTTGATTTCTCGCAGATAACTGATCGATTTAATAACTTAACTAGCTAAATAATTAACTAAATCATTTTACGTCACTCATAAATTGCTATATTGAGATGTATGTACACAGTGGTCAGTGGTTTCAAATATACCGAAGTAAAAGCTTAAAGATACAAAGACAAATTCTGTAATAATTCCCTGATATAATAATGGCAATGACATTTTGTTTTCAGGGCTGCTCGTTTTGCATAGGGAAGTGGGTGGAACAGTACAGCGTTGAGTTTTCGGATGATGGCGTTAACTGGACAACATACAAAGATAATGGTACGAAGAAGGTACGGAACCATCAGCATTTTATAAACAGTTGTCGCCCTTAATAGCTAACCTGCACAAGCACACTGGCTAGCGGCTCTTACAGATACGCCTGTTATAACCTTTCCGGAGACAAACTGTAAGCGGCAAACCAGTTATGCATTATTCATATGTTCCGTTCCCTATGGGCATTATTCTCTGAACCTCACTCTTCCAAATGAAACTCATTCACTCTTCCAAAAACAAACACGAAAACTCCAGAGTAGCCAATCACATACACTTGTATCTTGTTTGTCTCTACATGACTAGTATAACAAGTATAGTATAGTAAAGTATACTATAGTATAGTATATAACAGTATAGTATAGTATAATCGAGTATAGTATAGTATGGTATATACTAGTATAGTATAGTATATACGAGTATAGTATAATATAGTATAGTATAGTATAGTATAGTATAGTATAGTATAGTATAGTATAGTATAGTATAGTATAGTATAGTATAGTGTAGTATAGTATAGTATAGTATAGTATACTTATCCCAGTTTGTAGCCGACCGTTATCACCTGATGTTACAGTATCATCTACCTGAAAAGACAAGAGGGAGAGTCCTATCTCCGGAAAGCTGATTGCTAGAGAAAATTAGCATATTTTTACATCGGTTGCGCTTTTGTAAAACTACTGTCGGTTGTGACGTTTTAGTCTAAAGTCTTGCAATCGCTAGCTTGGTAAAACTATGTATCAACACGTGCATTACAGCATATTGTAACCATAAAGCACCATCTAGCTTTTCAACACAGAATTGGAAATTTGTGATAAACCCTCGCCACCAATATGTTACCAGGAAGTCACGAGGCGGGGCTCGTGTTTTGCGAAAAAGCAAAACACCAGTTTTTTTTTATATCTGGTATAATTTTATAGATTCTGACATGAACCACATCCTAGCTATTCAATATCATAACGCTCTGTAAACAGTGGAAACCTGGTTGGAAAATAGTTACGCTCCAGGAGTTCCTAACCTTTTGATGTAAGCGAACGCTACCATAGTTCAGCCATTAATCTTCCTATATCTAAAAATGATATGGCCTAACCTGGATTCAAATCATCTCATTTTCTTCTTGAACATAGGCAGGTTAAATTGCTCAATAACACGACAAACATTTTTCAACAATACACCCTTATTTTAGATCGGTTTGATTTTTTTGTTTGTTTTTTGTTGTTTTTTTTGCGAATAGATCTACATCTGGCTGGGTACATGCTTTAGTCTAGCATCCCGGTCCTAAACTCCACTCCGCATAAACTGCTTACCATATAATCAAGTATCAAATAGATATGGTCCATACATTGCCTTAAGCCCGGTATAGTAAGAGGAGTTCAAATGTTCGACGTCCGTGACTTTGCATATATTTACAAGTCTTTAACATATAGGGAAGTCGGTAATGGCATTATGCCTGTGGATTACGCTCACTGATCACTGGCTATGTATATACACAAATAGTTTTGCTTTAACCTGTTGGTAGTTGGTTATATGTCTTGAGCCGCGGATTGCCAGAACAGGGTGTACTGCGAAAGAAGTCAACTTTGTCATCTGCTTCCGGCTGTGTTGGAATACTATTTGTTGTCGTGGCCGTTAAATTGGGGAACATCAACTTTGATGGAAACGAATAAAAGATTGTGTTGAGATTTAGACCGGAAACCAACAAAGGCTGTTGATTGCATACTTAAAGGAAAGCCCAGTCAGTTATAAAGCGGCCTGGATTTGTCAGCGGCGAAATAATTATCCGCTGGCGTGGATAGCCATAGGCCTATGCCAGAAAACCAATTACCAGAAGTATTATTATTTTTCTTTTCTAGATATTCATTGGAAACTCACTGGAAAATGCAAACGGCATTGTGTACAACTATTTTAACCCCCCACTTATCACGAGTCACTTCAAGCTCTACACTGAGAAACTGTCTATGAGGGAATTAGGTGGAGTACTAACAGCTGTCGGTGGACTTCGGATGGATCTATATGGACTCTATATCTAACAACTGGTTTACCATTAAACGTCTTTCAGCAATATTAATTTGGCTCTCGATGATAATGTAGTCCTTATCAATTTGGAGCAGCTCATAAGTTGCTTTGAAGTCTTCGCTTGTTTGAGGGTCAAACCTGGTTAAGGATTTCGCAAATATTCAAACGTTCACAAATTTAAATAACCCTATAAATCAATAGTTTTAAAGAAATTTTAAAAAAAAATTTTGATCGATGCTTCCAATAAATACTGAGCAGTAACCTTTTTTTTACTTGCGATGATTAATGTCCTTTGTAAACTTGCGGAACCACAAAGGGAGCGGATATGTCACCAGTCTACCCAAATGTTCTAATGGGTTTGTTCGATCTCGATTTATATCAAAGAAAAATAATCGTTGGTATAAATCACTGCAATGTATTAATATTTGTACACAATCTTGGCCACTGTTTCTTCATAACTGTCGACCTTTGTATTCATTGCACGATATATCGAATGCCCTGTACCGTATAGAGGGGTGAAGTTGGCCAGCCGGGTGAAGTTGACTTCCAGGATTTTATCTGCATTTTCCATGAAATCAAAATGGTCCAATCAGAAAAGGTCTCTCTGATGGACATGCAAATTACAAACTAAATACTGGAATTCATCGACAAAATAAAAAACGGACAGGGGTCAACTTCCCCATGCTGGCCAACTCTTCGGTACTCTAAAAGACAATTTACAAAGGCGGTCAATATTCAACAACCATACATTGTAGATATACTGATAAACAACAACGGGGCCCCTATAACGACAGATATATAGAGGCTATTACACAGTGAAGTTTGTATTGCTCGAGTTAATGGTTGAAAAAGATAATCCACTAAACTATTCACGAGAGCAATATTTATGACAGTTAAAAGTACATGTGTTATATTCTAATTATCATTTATATCAACTATGAAATCGAAAATCCATGTCATTTTTAAAGTCCTTTCATTATTTGTACACATTTTTTCGTATTTTCTGATTGTCTTACTAAAACATACCAGTTTTGTAAAAATGACACATAGTTATCGAACCACACTTTTTGCGTTGTTTGTTTACAGTGAAGGTAACAGGTAGATTTCAATTATTGTCCTAATCTGGAGCTTCAAAAACTTTTCTATAAACTTTACTTGTGTTATTGGATCTTCTTAAGCACTTGAAGAAATAGAAATGGCGAAATACAGTATTCCTGTTGAGAGAAACTTAAGCAAGTGCATAATGAGAGACTTACGTGGATTGGTTTCAGCACAATGATTCCTATATAAGAAAGTTATTTGCAGTGACACGGGATGAACCATGCGAAACCTCACTGACAGCCGTTACTAAATGGACTTTGCAAATATTCCTCACGTTGTAAATATTGACTATGTTATGACTCTGTTGAAAACTTCCAACCATTTGAGCTTTTAGCATCATTATAAGGTATTTTGAAATAATTATTTTAAAGTTGTAACAGCAGATATAGGGCCAAAATCAATTTTGTAACAATTCTAGTAATTTTTAATATCAGGTAAAAGCATAACAATGTGTTCTTTCTAGTTATTTGCATTGGCTATATTTCATTTTTTTATAGGGACATAACTACACTTGTTTTCTATTGTCAATCGCTATACATATTTTTCAGAAGGGAAAACAGTTTATTTTTTCAGGTATTGAGACTAATCAATTTGAAAACATATGATATGTATAATATAAGGTTTAGTTGGAAATATTGTTCATATTTTTGCCCAGGAAAAAGAAATTTCAAGAAAATCGGTGATCATCCTACTTTAGCGATACTGCTAAGACAAACAGATATCGTGTGTGGAACACGACCAGTTGTCGCGAGTATTTTATTATATCTGTTGCGGGAGGTTTCATGTAAAATACGATCTTGTAATAAAATTGTCATCCCTCCGAACCTTGGGAAAGAAAAATCATTCATAACATAAGGTACTTGCTGCTTGTAAAGCAAAACATATTAGGCAAGACCAAAATGTTTTATAACAAAGTGAAATTAAACTGTTCAAACCTCAATTGTTGAAAGTGAACATAAACTTAAAGTCATATTGTTCTTTTGCTGATTCAACTATCTGTTGAGGATGAGATCAATTTGTTCCCAAAAAAGGATTAATCGTACTTAACCAATTCGAAAATATGCAACCGTAAACATATTTGAACAACGAAATATGAAATGCAAAATTAAATAAAAATTTCACAGAGTAGCATTTACACTAATGTTCTTCATATAGAGTCGCTTATATATATAGGGCGTCGCCTGTTACCATTAGGGAAAAGACGTTTCCCTGTGGATTCTGTACGGCTTAGATCATTTCACAAAATATCATCATTATCATGATCATGCTTTGATTGAGACTGAACATTGTGAGTTTCTGGTACTCTTGTGATTTCCACACTGGGCTGTAATCATGGATCCTTTCGCGCCTCTGACAATGTCGGGTTTAGGATTGAATGTAGGACAGAATTTTGTTTTCTGTTGGTTACAAAGTAACACAGTGTCACCAATTTTAATACTTACAGGTTTACCTCTGGCTTTAAGATATGCATGATGCTTCATATTTAGTTTGAAAACATGGTCAGTTGCTTCAATGTTTGCAGATATAACTGATTTAGAGATCTGTAGACTGGTCCTGAAGGAGTTGTTAAACAGTAACTCAGTAAGTCTTTACGAGTAGAACATTGAGGCACAGCACAATCATTTCTCAAGAATTTGTAAATTTCCATTTTTTGTTTTCAGTATCTACAGTACACATGGCTTTCTCTTGTGATTTTA
Source organism: Mopalia muscosa (assembly GCA_031763545.1). Lineage (NCBI taxonomy): Eukaryota > Metazoa > Mollusca > Polyplacophora > Chitonida > Mopaliidae > Mopalia > Mopalia muscosa. Next base: position 7,569 of record JARFOD010094642.1, on the reverse strand, counting down.
TCAATCTGGCGGCGACACCATTTGCTCTCAGCCAGAAAAGGAGTGACCTTTCAATGACTGATACCTAAATACTCTAGGAACTGATTAAAATCCGCACCATTGATTGTCTTTAGGACTGATTGTACGCCATGTGTTGCAAATATCTTGTCAAAAGCAGGCTTTGTACCTTTAGATGATGACCAAGAGACTTGTTTTACTTACGGAAAACGAGACTATTCATCATGGAAAACTTATAAGTAGTCCATTGACAGCAAAGGACGAACAAAATCGGTACACACATTATCCCATGGAGCCTTAGGTGGAGGGGTCATTTTGGGCGGTTCTCGACGTGATGTATTTTTACGTGTGGCTGGTATTTCTCAATAACAGATTGCACAAGACAATCAATTCCAGGAAACGATACTTTTTGACGCAATAGTTCTCTCTCTTCACTATTCCATAATGTCCTTGGTGGGCTTACGAACGTTTGACGTAATGGCGCGTATTTCAACGCCAAAGTCATTGCATAAAAAAAATCTTGACATCTTGATGGCCATTGACACTGTCTGTACCCCGCCATCGTCAAGGCTAGAATTAATTAAATCCCTTCTTGTTTTAACCACCGACTCAAGACACCCATTCTCCGTATCCGTATGTAAGACTTGTGCCCCTTTCTCTAGGCAACGGAATTCACGCCAAGATCCAAGGCCATAACGTACAACCTGTGACGTAATGTAGAGGACAGTGCTATCCCCACATCTTAATGCTAAATAACGTACAAACCTTGCTTATCATATACTAAGCTGCTAACCAGCCGCTCCATAGTACTGAATAGCGAACAGCCCTAAACTTAGCATGTACTAAAGAACCAAACTCGTCATTGGCTTGTACACCATGCATCCGCAAAAATTCCTAAACAAGCACTGGTCATGCACTCCGGTGACCGCTCACGAGGCCATCTTGCTCAACCGGCCTCGACGCGTCGAGGGCGCTGCGCTCGCTCCTTAGTACTAAATAACGCGCAGCCCTTATATATATAACAAGTAATATTCAAGGGACATGATGATGAGTTAATAAATAATAACGTTGAATCCTTCTTTAATGTAATAAAAAATATGCTACATAAATAATAGTTTTTTACTACTATCACTACTATTTATGTAATAACCAATTAATACACGATAATACACAAAATATCTTTATTACGTAATAGCTAATGCGCTATGAGTTGTTCACTCTATACTACTGACAGACTAGATCCCGTGAACTGTAAATTGACGAAGCCTAGGCATGGTCATTGCATATAATAAAACATTTGCTGGGTTTATATTATGAAATCATACTAAATCAACCATACTGCATTAATAAATTGTGTGTTAAAGAAAAGAGCGAAACACAGGTTAAGTATTCCAGTTTCATTGATATTAGATCGCCTGGCGTATATCGGAGTTAGATAACAAGATCGTTAGTCCTTTTATACAATAAAAATGTTCAATTTACACACGTCACCAAACACTGACTATTATTTCTGGCGTTTAAATTTGTATACATTGATTTCTTTATTTAAATTACTTCATTCCACAACAAAAAAAAGCCTTTTTCTGAAATCTAATTTTCATATCAGCTGGTGTGTAAATCATAGAATTTAGGAAGTTATATCAGCAGACGAGAAAAATAACTCTTCAAGAATTTGTTCATAGTATAATACAAAAAATGATAAACAAGTCAATTTAAATTGCATTACACTTCAAAAACATTATGTACTACGTTAAACACCCAATTAAACAAACAACTTGGTCCTATACAAAATATCGATTATCCGGGCTTCCTCAAATACTGGATCACAAAATGTTTAGACTAATGTGCACAAAGTTTTTTACGGCTTAGCTGCATTACGGCGCATGCCCTGCGGTTTGCTCTTAACGACGACCGCTTCACAATATTCCCGGCTTAATACCGAGAGAGAACCTGGTAAAAACCACCGGAGCAACATTGTGTGACTCGCTCATACACTTCATGGTCGACAGACGGACTGGATCCCGTGAACGGTAGATCGAAGTAGGATTAGCAAGCGCACACACAAACTACTAAGTCACGGCCGCGGGCCATATTATGGTTCGGAGTTTCTCATCTTATATACAAGTGCCTATTGTCAGCTTTTAATTTTAGCTAAAATTTATTTCCGTTTTGTTCTCGAAATTTAATAATGATGGTCAGCACGTTATGTAAGTTATGACGTTAATTTTAGTATCCGGTGTAGTGTTAGGGTTATGTTTAAAGGTTAGTATTAGGTTAAAGTTAAGTATTAACCATAACCCAGAATTGTGTCTTCACAATATATCTTACGCCTATATGAAGGATATGCCACAAGATTGTGTCTTCTGTTATCAATTTATACTGAGACATGTTCCTTCAAGTCGTGGCTAGGTGGTATATCGTGTGCGCTTACTAATCCTACTTCGTTGTAGGCCTACCGTTTTCAGGTTCTAGTTCCGTCCGTCGACCACCAGGTATGTCAAGGAATCTCACTATATGGGGCTTCGTCTATCGCGGACGTGGTTTTTACTAGGTTTCCTCCCGGTTTTCCACCGTATTAGGCAAGGAACAGTATGAAGTGGACAATTTGTCGGTGTAAAAGTGAAATGCTCTTCAGTACGATGTTTAATCCCATTCAAACAAACAAATCAAGGAAATCGCTACTCTTGCAGACATTTTTGTCATTGTGATTTCGCCTTGCATGAAGGAGATACATGCTGAGAGTGTGTTTCTTTAAATTTAACAGCTATTTCTTATACCTTTTTTCTTGCTGCCATACAAAATATGGCCATTTGGTCAGTCATTTCTGGATCGACCTGCCCTCCTGGTGATTTCGTTTCATCAAACTCTTTCCAAACGTCAACGGTGAAACCAGCATTTCCCCAAACTCGTTTAACCTCCTCGGTACTCAACGTCACTGTGTCAAATTTATATTGACCGAAACGGTAAAATTTACAATTAATATCACCAATCAAAACCACCCATCCTCCGGGTTTGCATAACGATGAAACATTTTTAACCGCCGTTTCGTAGCTGGATATATCGGCTGAAGGCACAACATCCAGACAAAGGCTGCTGCTGATGACGTCAAATTGAGAGAACATGGATGGATACAGTGGGTTATCACGTGTCATATCACACTTGAGAATTCCGCGGATCTTATTGCGCATTTCATGTTCACTTTCTTCCCACCTGCACCTAAATGGCAAAAAATGATTGAAAACAAATAATTAAGTCGGATTCAAACCAGATTTGCCACAATATGCTCATTATGTAAACGTAGAAATATACAGTTCAGAGAATAATCCCGCCTCTTTCCCTTGGGAACGCAATCAACATCAAATATGGCAAACTGCTTACCATATATGGTCAACTGGATCAAGCTCAAAGCTTGGAAACGCAAATAACACATATATGGCAAATTGTGAATCCGTGTAAAACGACACAAAAGGGATACGTACCGCAGATGGTCAAAAAGGACTTCATTTTGAAGCCGTAAAAGAATCGTTAGCCTTGAATAGAGCGTGAATTTGCTATCAAACAATGCTAACTTCGTATTTTTTCGGTTTGTTTTACAATTGTTATTCACTATGGAAAGATAGCTGGTCCATTACAATGTAAAAAATACTATTGGGGCAGACAATTTAACAATGGCGGCTGTAGGTGTGTGTTGCTTGACCAATCAGTTAACCACATTGCTGTGCATGTCTGGGTGAGTTACCATGACAAAAGACACATGGCTACTTACCGAATTATTGAGAACACGTTTCTTTGTCCTTCTATCAAAAGCGCCTGTCAAGCTAGGTCATGAAGGCCCTTACAATATGTTTGAAGATAACAGTTTTTAAATTTATTTTGTTATCGTAATTTGTGTGGAAGTGTCGTATACATTAAAATATTTACAATTATCCACTCATTCACTAACCCTATACGTGTTGCTTTTAGTGGCTATCCCTTTAACACATGTATAATGTATTACTGATGGAGCTACGCAGAGTGTACCAGAAGTTTATCAATTAACAGGTACTTACGTGACCCCTTCTCGAGTGTTCACATATTTGAAAATATGAGAAAAATCCGCACATCCCGGCCGCTTCTTTAACCACCGCCAAAGTGCGTTTCGATTATTTTCCGAAAAGTCGCTGAGGTATATGTTGTTGAAATGTGGCGCAGCACTGACCAGGTTATGAATCGTTGGTCCTGTACCAAAGTCCAATAAATCACCGCCATTAAATTGACCTTTGAAAGAAAATATCTTAATTAAGTGGGGAAAAGTTTGGAGCTGACCTGGAATATTGTTTGGTTTTTTTCGTGTAGACAGTATAAGTCTATCACAAATCGCTGGAGATGACCTCTCCGCTTTACAATTTGATATAACAAAAATAATTTTCTTTGCAAATGTTCCCCGATTATGGGAATCGATGCCTACATATTGAATTGTGGTAATTTGAAAGTAGTGTACATGAAAGTAGGAAAACACACAAGACAAAATTATTTTTATAACAACTTGTATTCAAATGCAAAGGCATTTAATGCCGATCAATTGGGCAATTATTACAGTTGTTCACTGCTCATATTACTTAGTATACAGAAGTCAGTTGTGTAATTCACGCAGGAGGGGGATTTCTCGTTCTTTTCTTTTTGTTAGGTTGTTCGTTTGTTTCATTGGGAGTTTCACGCAGTACTTAAAGGGAAAGACAACTGTTTTCGACCTAAACGTAGTATTTATATTGCATATTTTCAAAGACAACCATCTTTTATTGCACTTACATTCGAGTAAGCATAGTCGTTAATTAGTTTACTGAACAGGCGGTACTGATGTCATTGTTCGAAAACACAGTCAGTCACCAGTGTTTGCTTATGGATGTATTGGAAGGCATCTGTAACACCACGGCGTATACACGAACTTGGTCATACAAGCGCAACGTTAATATACTCCCCCAAAAAGGAAACACAACATTCTTCGACATCATTTTAAATACAGAAGTCAAAATTTTTCATATTTAAGTCCATAGCGCTCAGATGACGTCCATGCAAAGTCAATATCTGTTGTGCCCACCATTAACCTGTAAAACAGCACGGACCCGTCTCGGCATAAACCATGACTCAACATCCTCGGCCATTTCCGTACCTTAAATAACCTCTCAAAGTAATGCTGTTCATTCCAAAGGAGGTAACTTGTAAAGATTTACTTTACCAAATGACCGAGTTATCCACATGTTTATTGTTTACGTCGGAAGGCTAAACTTGCGTTGATATGATGACGTCAGTGGAGCTACATTATTTTTAAAATACTTACAGCAGACGAAATTTGAGTTATTGCTACAAGTAATACATAAAAAAGAAGCAGTGTTTTGTTTGAAAGGGATTTTACCCTAGAACCCCGCCTGTTTGATGTAGGTTGTTTTACACAAATCCGCGGAGTACTTGGGTTGATTTCCACGCATGCGCACAAAATCATCCGGCTGTTACATTGCACGTTATCGTGTAGTATTATTGCTTTCATTCACCTCCGAGATATCTGTACCGGTACGGAAAGTGTCGAAGGATGTTCCGACATGGGGATAGACATGATCAATCGACGAATACAGTTTTGCGGAATTCTCCTCCATTCTTGCTTAAGAGCCTGATGCAGTTCCTGCGGAGGTCCATTATGGGCAGCATGTATGGTGTCCAAACCTCATTTCTGTATCGAGCGGCGTTAACGTTGCCAGGGATGTGCACCAGTTGAATTTTTCGGGCGCAGGATATGGCAACCACATCATCACACTTCCTCCGTCGAAACTGTCGACCTCGAGGGCGCAGTTCGCTGCGAACCTCTAATTCCGGCGTCTGTGGACACGTGTACTACCATCTCCTCTCTGCAGCTTGAATATGGATTCATCGCTCAACCAGAATCGCCACTAGTTTTGCTGGTTCCAGTCCCTTAATCTGTTGCACCATCGGACCCTTGTCGTAGACGACAAATGGCGACGTTCCGGGTAGCTGTGTCTAGTCTTGACATATCGTAACAGGTTGGAGAAACAATTTAACAACTGAAATCAATTGAACGGCTATGTCTCTTTTATACCCATTTAACTCGCTTAATGATTAGGCATAATAATTCCATGTATAAGTCTCATCATTCCATGTATTAGTCTAACCCTTTTACGTCTTAGTTTAATGAAAAAAAATAATAGGACATTATAATTACAAACAGTTTTATCTGAACCTATAACTTAGTTTTACCTTGAGCATATTTGGTCGTTGACAAGGTTTTAGACATTAATAGTGGGATTGGCGAGCGAGACGGAAGATCCCCGCTGACTGCAAAGATTATCCTGTTTAATTGTTTATTGGTCTAATACACAACACACCGAAGACTAACTGGGAAAAGCCCAAGGGGCAAATGCGATACAATGAACCAAAGACAAAATGTGCCGAAATATCCTGCCGTTGTACTGTTTTTCAAATATCCAGATCAGCACATCAACTAAACGTATTAATTCCAAATTGCAGGGCGCTTTTACAGGCGAAATACATAAATACATGAACTAATATATTTACTATAAAAATATGTTTGTACTCGAAAGGCAAACACTAATATATATATGCAGAAACGTCACAGGGCAACGATAGGGATTTTGAAGAAGACATTCCCGATATCACGACAGTCCGTAGCGCTTCAGCTTGAAACTCGGATATTGTCCAAACTTCGTATGCTTGATTTAGATTTTTGGATTGGATATTTTATTCACTAATATATGAAAAAACATACATCAGCGGAAATATAGCTCAGACAGCTTGTTTTAACCCTTGATAAGGTTTTATATAAGTGACATTGTGGTTGGAATAATAACAAATACACATTTAACAATACAGTTACAAGGACATTACACACGTTGTACAACATTATAGATATGTAACACGAGAATAAAACTATACTAATACAGCTATTTTCAGTTTCATTTAAATAAGGATGTTGACGTGATTGAAGGTAGAGAGGTTGATAATTTGTTCCACTCCCTGGGTCCAGTAGTTCTTAAATAATAAAAGGAAAGATTTGCTCTATAAAAAGGTTGCAGTAAATCAAATTGTTTTCTTCTCGTACTGTTTAGGTGGGTATTTATTTGTTTCATGAAATAGTCATCAAATGATGTTGAAAGTTTTTCTGAAAGATAAAAGAAACGGTGAACGAACATAAGCGCTGAAAATTTATTATATTCGGTGATTGGGAGAATTTGAAGATGTTGAAATAAAGGTTTTGTGTGGTCTAGTCGACAGGATAATGTTACAGTGCGAACAGCTCGTTTTTGAAGAATTCCCAATGGCTTCAGATGAGAGTGGTAGGTACTTCCCCAAAGAATATTACCGTATATGCAATATATGGGTGGATTAGGGGCGTCAGTGAATACGTGCTCAATATACAATACACAGAAACCGTTGATACGTGTTTATGCACAGCGGTCAGACAGTTAACCTCTCCAAGCAGCTACCTGTATTTAATTGATTGTCAAAACACCCCTGGTGTAAATAAATTAGCCAAGTTTTATCATTAAAGCTAACGGTCTTCAA
>JARFOD010094631.1:5347-17316 GCA_031763545.1 Mopalia muscosa | reverse complement strand
TTAGTTTTCTAAAATTCAATTTGATCAACTATGTGTACATGAGAAATTTAGTTTTCTAAAATTCAATTTGATCAACTTCACGTACATGAGAAATTTAGTTTTCGAAAATTCAATTTGATCAGCTACACGTACAAGAGAAATTTAGTTTTCTAAAATTAATTTTCATCAACTACATGTACATGAGAAATTTAGTTTTCTAAAATTCAATTTGATGAGCTACATGTACATGAGGAATTTAGTTTTTTTTAAATTGAATTTGATCAACTGCATGTACATGAGAAATTTAGTTTTCTAGAATTGGATTTGATCAGCTACACATGCATGAGAAATTTAGTTTTCTAAAATTGAATTTGATCAGCTACACATACATGAGAAATTTAGTTTTCTAGAATTGAATTTGATCAGCTACACATACATGAGAAATTTAGTTTTCAAGAATTGGATTTGATCAGCTACACATGCATGAGAAATTTAGTTTTCTAAAATTGAATTTGATGAACTACACATTCATGAGAAATTTAGTTTTCTAGAATTGAATTTGATCAACCAGACGGTCATGAGAAATTTAGTTTCCTAAAATTGAGTTTGGACATTTTTCTTCAGTGTATCACTTTTTTGAAGCCCATTCTATGAAGAATGGCACTGTGATTAAAAACTTCACTATTAATTAACGTTTTGGATTGATTTGCTATTTGTTGCAAGGTTTTCTTAGAGTTGCTAAAGCCCAAGAAGGGAAATGGGGAATGAGCTGTCTGTTTAAATTCCCGAATGCCTCATAAAACGGCTGCATGACCTAACACTTCAGCAATGAGCCAATAACACGAGCATTAACTATAGCGCTTTAGATTTAATCCACTTTGAGGCTCTCTCAAGCGATACAATATTACCGCATCAATGGTGAACACAATGTCTCTGGCTGAAGTCTTGGATCTGACTGAATTGATCAGTGAGATTTTAATTGATTGCTGACTGTATTAATCAGAGTGGAGGCCAATTTTTAAGACAAATCCCCTGTCCTGGGAAGAAATTTCACAAACTTTTGCACGGGTCTTAGTTATGATCTGATGAAAAATGTATTTCTGGTCCTGTTGTGAGCATATTGGAATATTCATTGCTATAGTTTCTACATAGTTCTTGGTTCTTGGTTCATTGTTAAATGTTTTGTCGATATAAAGTGAAACACTACTACGATGGAGATTCTAGATATATTTCCCAAGTTCCTGTTCTAGATTCATCAGGTCCCTCTATACCCTCTCTGATTTGAACACACGTATACTATGAATATTGTATATATTGTATATAATGAGGCAAATTACATCAATACAATGACTTGAAGGCTATGAAGAGTTCTGCCAGATGAGGCTTGGAAAACACTTAGCCAGAAATCAAAAGTATGGTGTACTAAATGGTCATTTTGCCTCAATTTTTAAGTAACTGGGTGTCCTTTTTTTATAGTTTCTTAAAACAGGGTATTCAAATGAGGCAATTTCAGGGTGTCCAAAGGACAGGTGGACACACACCCCTGTGTCTAAGCCCTTGACTTCCACTGATCATTTTCTCTTCACTCTTACAGATTAGGGTAATTGTTATTAGATAAAGTTACATGTGGGTCATGTATGCCAGTCCACGTTTGTCTTCTTACTCAAACACATTTGATTGATTATGTTGATAACCAGTCAACCAAACAGGTAAACCAGCCTGTTTACCTGACCCTCTTGGTAGCATTACACATGGCCCTTCAGGGCTGTGCTATAAAGTATCCCAAGATAACCAAAAAGTCTGCCCTCTTAATCTGTTTGAAATAAGTTTTCTTAACCACATGTACACTGTATATTAATTCCTACAGGTAACCCACCTCATTGTTTCTAAGTTAATAGTTCAATGTTAAAAGTTAAAATGTCAATTAACTGTTTCTTTTTCTGCAATTTCTACAATTGATTCACAATTACATGTAATAAATATTGGCTTTAAAAAAATTCATGTAAATTGATAACAGTCAAGATCAGGGCTAATGAATAATCTTTCTGCGTACTGTCCAATGGATCACATTATCTAGGTCTCGCTTGAAATTAGCTCACAGAATCCAAAGCCTTTACTGAGAGGCAGGGGACACCTTGTTTCTTGGTGTACTGTATCTTGAAAGTTGAAAATATGTACAAAAAGAACATTTTTGTCAAATGTTATTTTAGGATACATTATGATATTACTGTTTCCACATTTTCCATACTAAAGCTTTCCGAGAGTTTTGTAGTCATATACGTAAAATAGCCTTGAGTATGTTGTTAAAAACAAATTTTCTGAACTAAGTACATACATTGGTCCATGGTTGAAGGGCCCATTTTATACCATTACTACATTGTACCCTATCCCAAGGTACAACTCATATGTTCTTACATGTGAGAGAATGACTTCTTCCAGGGAACTGAGCATGTACAGAAAAGATTATGTTTTTGTTTGCAAATTTGCTGTTTATAAAATTTAGTGGCAATTTGATTTTGTTGATATTATTTTATAAATTTGTTTGAAGTAAATGTCAGTCCACATACATAAAAAAAAAAACAAAAAACAAAACAAAACAAAAAAAAGAAGAATAAATGAACATTACAGAACTTGATACATGTATTCTTATTTGTGGTTCATTGGGATCTTTATACATAGCCAACCAAAATCCCTTAATCAATGTTATAATAAGTAGTCCTCTTTGTCCAAACAGCAGTGCTAGAACTGCCATCCTGCTCAATGCTGTAATCTGATAGATTTGTTATTCATTAATTAATGTCTTGTCACTAATATTTGAACTGATCCTGTTAGTTTGATTCTCTATACATCCAGTCAACCAATACTCATCAATCAGTGGGAAAGCATTCAACTTGAGTAGCAGTCACATGCTATTTACATAATAACTTCAGCACTAGAGTGTGTATTTAGTTTCTTGTGTGGTCTTGAGGAGCGGACAATGTATTTTAATTAAGAATGTTTGATTAGTAATTTAATCTGGTATTACTCATGTCAAACATTTTTAATGTCAAGCACAGGTTAATCCCGTGTTCTATCAACAATTCTGGCCTCATAATTGTCTACAGTTAAGAGAGTTAAGACAAGAAATATACTATGAATTACTTAACGGCACAACAATATGTGGGACCAGTTATTCGTCTTCCATTTACAGTCAGAGTCGGTTTATGAACCATTGGGTAGAACATCAGCACCAAAATTAAGGTTATTTCACTCACATGTTGACATGTCAGCCCAATGGGCCAAGGAAAACCTCCCACAGTGCCACTGGCAACATAGACAAGACAGAATAAATGCATGATAATCACAGAGGATGCTTTCACAAACAGTTCAGCTTTATGTTGTCCCTTTGATAGCTCTGAGAGCGCCAGGGCAACAGAAAGCTTCCTCCCAACCCTCCACATGTGAGTTAGTCACATGATGTGGCACAGACATTGATTCACAGCTGTGGTTTTTATGAGGTTTCCACCTGGTTGCCCATCATATTTAAACATTGAAGGAGCAGTATGAAATAGTCAAACCATCATAATATTTAAGTGAAGTACCTTTGGTTTCTAGGCAAAACCCCAAGAAAACAAACGAACAAAGCATCCAACTGATTACCCAGTTACCAGCTCTTCAGTCAGAGTGCCACACTAAACACCAATCAATCATTTTGGGATCCATTCGTCCATCTCCTTCTTTGTTGATACAGGTATTCTGAATTGAACTTGTTTAGAATATTGGTAATTTTCATATTTTTATCAACTCTACAGCAGTTTTACATGTGTATTCTGATAATTTCCCAAAATGCTCTTAATTCTGAATTCATTTGATATATAAGATTAGTCATTTACCATGTCTTTTCTAAACTCTAGAGCAGTTTTAGGCCTGCTATTTATACTTTTCCGAAAAATGTATTATGTTCATTTAGAATATTTTCATTAACCATGATTTTACTCAACTCTAAGACTGGGTTCGAGTCTGCCTTTCGTCCATCAGGTATATGAGAGAGTCACATGTTGTGGCTCCGGCAATTACGGGGGTGCTTTTTACGAGGTTTCCTCTCGTTTTTCTGCCGTAATAAGGCAGTGTACAGTGTGAAGTGGACAATCCGTCATCATATAAGTGAAATACCCTTAAGTATGACGTTAAACACCAATCAAAGAAACAAACAAAACAATCAACTCTAAGGCATTTTTATTCTTGCCCATTTTTTATTTAAATGTAAAATAAGAAAAATATATTATGTTCATATGGAATATTTTTATTTACCATTTTTTCTCAACTTTACAGCTGCTTTGTTCTCGTTATTATTTACTGAAAAATGTATTTATTCATTTAGAATATTTTCATTAATCATTTTTTCTTTTATTCTTGCTCATTATGTTTTTACTTAACCCTGTATTCACAAGTTCGTTAGAACAGTGTGATCCTTGCAGCAGTTAAATTTGAATTTCTGGATGTGTTTAGTAAAGGGTACGTATACAGGAATGTGTATACATACGGTATGCATGTATGAAGGAATTTTTCACATTAACTTGATGGATCAGTTGTGAACAGAGTCTATCAATAGCTGACACATGATGTAACGCAGCAATAGCCAAAAAATCCCAATGAAATCATATTTGCTGATATTTTTCTCGCGGTTCTAACTCAAGATAATGGTTTATTGGCTTTTTTCTGATTTTTCTGGCTGCTAATGAAGACGTACTATCAGATGGTCATAGAAAACGCCAATTGATAATGTGAAAATTATTCTGAGCATTTGAAATTGCTGTAATGGTGTCATGACTTGCGTGGCTAGGCAGTTTGCCGATAACTTGGCGGTGAAATGAGTTTGGGAGATCGGGGCACTAGATTTCCTCCTATTCAGACACATCGTTTCGTCAGGGCATCATAATGAATCATTTGCCTGTTAAAAATTGTGCAGTGAATTGCAAGGCTTTCCAAGAATCTGTCGTTTAGTCAATCAGAAAGCTGATGACCTGCAAACATTTTTGTGATCAAATTGTTAATTTGATCACATTCCATAACTGCAGAGATATTTTCTACGCATACATATTGTGCCGGTCCATTAAAGCTTCTTGTTCGCTGCAATATTCTTGTTGTCCTGGCCGTGACTGAGTGGTTAGCGAGTGCGCTTTCTAAAGCCTACTCCGATGTACCATTCCTGGTTTTCCACTGTAATAGAGCAAGGATCAGTGTGAAGTGAACAATCCGTTGTCCTATAAGTGAAATACCCTTAAGTATGAGATAAACCCCAATCAAACAAACAAACAAATCAATATCCTTGTTGTCCTGGCACTCTATAACAATCTGTCTCTGATGTCTTTCTGTTACATGCTAAAGGTTACCCTTTCTTGTCATTCTTTGTTTGTAGCCCCGTCAGGGAGCGGGTGGGCTATGGCCCTTCAGAATACTCCCTCGGCTTCCTCGGTCGATCATAAAAGGTGAGAAAAGAAGTTGCTTTCTGTTACCCTGGTGTTCGCAGAGCTAAAGGGTAACGTTGAGCACATTTGTTTGTGATGTCCTGTATTTCTGTCCGTCGTCATATAAGTGAAATACCCTTGAGTATGACGTTAAACACCAATCAAACAAAACAAACTTAGTTGGCGAAGATTAGACCATCCTCGACCACAATCATTTCTCTGCGGACTATTTGTGGTGTCAGCATGGTCGGAATTACCACTAGGGACAGTAGACTTTTCTGCTGTTTAATTTGTTTCCAGTCACACAAACAGTGAATGCGTGAATGGCCGATCGGAGCTTCTCTTCTCAAGTCGTCCTTAAACCTAGGCTGGCTCAAACGATGTTAGCAAAAGAGCCAAAGTGCTTTCAAGTTCAAAGTTCAAAATCTTTATTTATCGTCGGTTGTACCATACAATAAATATTAACCATGAGGCTACTTATGCCGACTTTAATTAAACAATAGACAGCAGGCTAAATAACAAATGATGATAATTATTACAATATATTCCGACCTGTATAAACCCAGAATGGCAACAGTTGGAAATAGAGAATTAGCTTGGATTAAAGTTCTCGTTTAACAGACATTATGTTTAGGGGCCTCATCTCCGAGGTGACACCTCCAGAGCTCGATGTGAAGCCTTATTCAATGACCCCACCCCATTGGTTCCACTAATTCACCTTGAGGGTGCAAACGTTAAAGCCCTCAGAGGTCCATTACATTTGCCTCTGTGCATGCAGGGCGATACAATCCCAACATCTCATGCCATTCTAAAATAGTATCGATTCTACTTTCTACTCTTAGAACCGAACCGAGCCATTTTGTGTTGAACTTGTTTTATTTGCTGATCCGTGGTAAATGATTTTCCAAATATTAGCGGAAATTAGTGCGCAATGGCCTGGCATGGCATAAAAGAGTTGTCCGAGTCCTGTCCACTATATAAATTCTCGCGAGATCTCATGCGACAAGTATCACAGAAAAAAAAAGCCGAGAGAATAATTTAGTATAACAAAATTCTATCACATGATGGACGATCTATGAATATTGCCCCTGGACATTTAATGTTTCGTAGGAAACAAAAACGTGAATTAAGACGGTACAGAATGGACGACGTGAGGTCTGTTGCTTCCTATAGTCCTATAACCGTCTTGTCTTGTCGCTGCTTGTTGCCGAGATTGGTTTCCTTCCCGTTCCCTTTATATGAGTGAATTATCCGCAAGTATAGCGTGAAATTCCATGTCAAGCAAACAAATCCCTCCTGGACGACAAGAAACCTGATTTAGACCATGAAACTGTTAGATGCAAATGGCAGTACCGTGTTGAGAGATTACCGAGTAAACAGTTGTGGCTATAGGCAAATATGACAACAATTCCAAGTAGTTTAACAAATACACTAAACTTGCTTTATCTCTATACAATATACAAGAAGGCTTGTGTAACCTGTTTTTCAGTATTTTTTTTTAAACCTGGTTTTAACCGCATTATATCACTCCCATCTAATTATTGTACTGCTTGAGTAAATAGAGCATATATTACAGCGCTGTCGGAATTTGAACATTTCCTTTTTGGAAATCAGAAACAGAATTCAGAAATACTGCCAAATATAATAATAACTTAGAGAATTAACGAAATTAAGGAATTCAATTTCCGTTGACCCTCTGACTAAGGGCAGTTTGTTTGAAGAGTGGCAATACTCTTTTTACTTAGCACTGGAGGAAAATTAACTTTCCGATATTATGGAAATGCTTCCCATCTTGGTTGTGCTAGTGTCAATTGTTGTTGGAATTCAACACCGCCATATAAGTGAAATTCCCTTGAGCACTGGGTAAAACTGTAATCAATCAATCATTTTTTTTGTACCAATGTGTTGTGAGTAGCAATATGTTACGCCAACTTGCTCAATTAATGCAGTTATGTAATATGTTCTTCCTTGATATCAATCCGATAACATTATTAAATATAGCTTTTAATTATGTTTTGTTTGTTATAATGAACATTGTATGCGACAGTTGCACACTGTATTGTATTTTCAGCTAAGATATTTCTGTTATGAAATCTTGATACTGGCTGTTTTAAATCAGTTTAATCTACTATTGGATAACAGCAAGGACAAACAAAACACAACGCAATTGAGCAATACTATTCTCTCGGTATGCCAATATTTTTTGCTTAAATAATGCAACTATAATAATTTACAAGGTCATGTCCTTCTTATGATCCTAAATTTAGAAGAAATACTCCACAATTATCTTCGTCGTGAAGAGTTAATTACTTTTTGATTATTTTTTGTTCACATAAAGGCTGCACAGAAAACAGTTTTAAGACAATCATGTAAGCTTCACACTTTAAGACTTTCCACTTCGGGAACACGAATCTTGGTATTGCTCAACAAAGCGGTATTAGATCTGTTTGTGACGTCTTTGTATTGCGTTATGTGATTAGCCAATTGTCTTTGTCCGATATGCCTGTGGCGTCCAGGAGGGTTTCCCTCGTCTATTGGGCTGGCACACCAACAACGTATTAACTAACCTCCACCCCCTCCCCCACAAAAAACCAAACACACTTTTTTTCGTGTAAAATTCGAGTAGCTATATTAAATCTAATGGGGATATGAATACAAGCCCTGTTAACTTGGGGTTTAATCCGTAGTTGTTCGCAATGGAGGTTTGTCCTGGTTTCTAGGCTGCCATTTCCGACAACATAAAAACACTGCCATAGATATTCTGCGGTGATGAATCTTTAAATGCAGCACCGTTAACTTATTTAAGTGTCTATCATTGATCGAATTGGGTATTGTATATTCTGATCCTGGTGTTGCACTCAGTCTGAGTGGGTGTGTGCACCTCTGATAAACACACAAGGCAAAGGTATAGGTGTACCCCAGGCCAATACCAACAGCTTTCAAGGTGAAGTCTGGCCAACAAGTTGAAGCAGTGCGTAGTTGTTGATCCACAGGGGGTATGGCGGGGATTCGAAGGGCTGTGTGCTGGAGGTTAGGCCGGACATACCGCTGCTCCAAACACGTCCTTCAAGAGTACAGTTACATGACTGGCTTCTTTGTTTCAACGTATTACTTCTTCCTCATTGCCAGATCATGGGAAGCACATTCCTCCCTGGAGCACATTCCTCTCTGGAGCAACAGACTCAGTTGAATCTAGCTTTAATAAATATTTTTATTCGCACCGAATTAACTAACACGATAATAACGTGCATATGACTGGCGTTGGTTTAATAGCTTATCCAAAGAATATCGAGTTTACAGTATTTTCGTTGATGGGAATCATTGATTTATATTTAGTTCTTCTCGGTGATATTAAGTCTCGGTAGACAACCACCAATAGATATCCTACATCAGATATATGAGCCAGTATTTATGGAACACAATATAAATTGTAACCTTGGAACATAGAGTGGCGACAAATCAGGTTTTTGTGATATATAACGTCAGTTAATCGGCACATCTAGAATAATATTATGTTTAATGAGAAGACAGGATTTTCGCCCAAATGCACTCGTGTCATTGCGGTGCACCATTCGCTTTACTATCATTCATTCTAGGTAAAACACCACGTGACGTGATAGATAACACCTTGGCTGACTGCCTGTACATTACTAGTATCGCGAGACTTTGCGAGAAAAGCGTTTGAAAGGCGAGGGGGTGGGAGGGGAATCACGAATCAGTTAAACAGGTCTAATTGTTGAACGGTTGGACGTTTTCTTAATATTTGCCAGTGACTAAGGGAAGACATGTTGTCATTTGTTACCACTGGAGGACCATTAATTTCCAACAGAGCAAACGCTTTACATTTGATAGTAGCGTGCGTGACTATTGTGCTTTTGCAACCTTTTGACAGTCGTTAACCCTTAACAAAAGGCTTTAAACAGTAAGGGATCAATCTAATATTGTTATATCCAAAATGACAGGTTTAGTGTAACTCCGAATACAGAAGAGCTAATCTTTAGATGTTTACCCTGAGATCCCTCTGTGTTTACGTACCAAATACATATATAAATTTGCCATGTTTAAGTTCAATGCTGTATGCCCACATTCAAGTTGTTGTAATTCTTTGGTTCATGCTTTGCTTTCCAATATGTTCCTCTTAATCTTTTATCCCTATATGACACCTTTAAGGATACTCTACCCCCCCCCCCCTCCCCTACCCCCTCCCCCTCAGCTTAAAATTGGCGAATTTTTTATTATTGCATATTCCAAAAGTTGAGATAGTGACTTTTTACGCCAAATATTTTTTCTGTAAGTTTACTTATTATTGTTCTGCAGAAAAAGACGATTCAGAATATATATATATGTGTTGCAAAATTCACAGTAGTTTAGAAGTAAAATGGCAAAACGTAAAGACACTCTGTAGGGGAGTGAGAGTATCCTTAAAGGCTATCCGCGGGGTGACCTAAACAAATCGGCCAGTTTCTATATTTTACCCAGTTAGACAAAGTTGTAAACTTTGTTTTTTTACCATACACTAACAGTTCTGATAAGCTATTTTTCTTTGAAATCAAACTTTAAAATAAGAATTTGTGTGTGTCACACAAAAAGTCGAACGACGGTTATTTTAAAGTTTGAATGATAAGAAAAGTAGCTTATCAGAACTTCCAGTTTGTGTCAAAAACAGAAAGTTCCTAACCTTGTCTTATTCAAAACAGCACATGTCGCTGCTACGAGCTGCCTCACTACCGGAGCTACCTGGGCCTGAGCGGCCCCTGGACCCTCGCCTATTTGGCTATAATTGTCCAATCGTCACCTTCAATGAGCTGGACTGAATCTAAATCGACCCCCAGTCAGAAACTTCATATACTCCCAGCCATTATAACATACAATATATACTATTCATTTGCATTCATTTTATTATTTTTTTGGGGGGGTGAAAAATATAAGAAATTTAGCACATTTTTATTATGTTACTGAACATGAATTTATTTGCTTAAAATAGCTCAGAACGCTTCTCCGAGCGTCCTCGCTTTCAGAGCTTCCGGGGCCTAGGCGGCCCCTGGACCCTCGCCTACTTGGCTAGGACTCTCGCCCCCCCTATACAAAAAACCTGCCGCCGCCCCTGCTTGCTTATATACCGTATATATATATATCTTAAACACATTAACTGTAGATCTTGTTTGGAACTTTTTGTATATCGTAGTTCATTTTAAGTACAAAATGAAAGCAAGAGTTCCTTTTCGTTTGATTTTGAATATAAGACAAAAATATATCAAAATATTTTCGATTCTGTTGGAATGCTTTGATGCTTCTCTTTATGCTCGTTTTCCCGAGACAGTAAAACCTACAGTGGGAAGTAAAGCGTTTTATATGACGACACCTTAAAACACCCACGTATTACACTTATTCGAAACGTCAATTCGTTTTATGGGAAAACGATGAGAGAAATGTTCAGCTTTTGGGGAGGGGAATTTTAACGTCATGGAACATACATGACTTTTGGCTCAAATCCGAAGAGAATTTTTTGTTTCACCACCATATTGTTAACGGTAAAGCCGTTGTTGTGTAGATGCACAATCTTTTACTCCCTGTCGGTTTTGTATGTTGAACAATTTAAGGAAATATAACATAAATTTCTATTTGGTATAACTTTGTTCAATCCATTGATTTGTAATTTACTCACAGTATAGTTCCCCTTTGACCATGCACAATACTTCTTATTGTTATGTTTCATCGTAATGGGTCAACGCATGGGGATGGCCGGGCTATATATAGCTTATGTTACTTTTATCAAGTTAATGTAAGTTGTAAACATATCAGTCCATATCTCTTTCACATATGAAGAATTAAATGTTCATTTCACATTTGTAAAAACAATTACACATATGTAAAAGAAAGTTCTCCACACTGAGTAATGTGTAGAATGGGCGTTTGTGTATAGAATGTTATGACGGTAATCGGGTTCGAAAGAGGTTTATATAAATGCCTATAATTTCACCTAAGAGAAACGTCTATATATAACAACTTTATTAGGGCCAAGTTGTTTAATCTAACGAAAATCAGATATTAAACAGTGAGCGTTTCACATTCGATTGAACGTCAAACGTGTATGCATACATGTGTAGAATTTCATTTTTTGGCTCGAGTTGATCTTTGTTGGGGTCAGAGTAGCCTCCCCTGACCTTATGCTTCCGATACGTATAGCAGTGACAAGGAAGCTGGTTTGGAAGCTTATTTGCTTTAAACAATAATATTTGAGTCAGTCACTGCTCTGTTCTTTCTATACGCTTAATTAAATTTAGAAAACAAATTTTAAAGCTGATTCGGTCGTGCATTTTTTGAAAATGCTGCGAGTGAGAAGTCTGCAGGCCAATATATATTGACTGGCTTTCATTTACATCACCTACATGTATGTATTCAAAATGTGTTCCAATCGTATCTTACATAAAGAGAAAAACATATTTACATCAATTAATTAAAATTTATTGCACACATGTTGGATTTTTAATAAATATCGGTTGAATTATTTTTCGCATGAAAGGGGGGGGGGGGGGGGGGGGG
>JARFOD010094630.1:0-32239 GCA_031763545.1 Mopalia muscosa | reverse complement strand
GACGGGTTGTCCACTTCACACTGTACACAGCCTTATTACGGTGGAAAACCAGGAGGGAACCTCGTAAAAACCACCCCTGCGATTGCCGGAGCCACAACATATGACTTGCTCATATACCTGATGGTCGAAAGGCGGACTCGAACCTGTGAACACTTTTGTTTGAAGCACTATTAAAGGGAAAGACAACTGATTTTCCACCTAAACTTATTTTTATTGCATATTTTCACAGACAGCCATCTGTTTTGCACTTTCAACCTAATTTGCATAGTGGTTAATTAGTTTTTTTTAGAAGTGGAACAGACGTCTTTGTTCAAAAACAGGATCGTATGTCATCTAGTCCTGGCTGTCTCCCTATTGCATGATGTGGGTTCCGTCCCCAAGCGAAACAACAACAACAACAAGCAACCGCTTGTACATACCCACCTGACACTAAAGACCATATTTTTTAAAACCGCATATCAACTGAAGACATACTTAAAGTATGTGTAAGTGTTACTCAAAGAGCTATTTCCATATGTTTACGACAGATTAATATTGGCAGGGGCAATTACAGGTTTCTTGGGCGCCACGTGCGGGAGTCTTGGGTTCTGTGACCCCCATCCGATGGAGATATTTTGTATTTTACATGTCCATGGAGAGCAGATTTTGGAAATCTTTAGGGAAACAATTACTACAGGTCTCAATCATGGAAAATAATTGAATGAGCAACTGTATTTAGGGATTTCTCCATATGAATTTGGGCATTTTTAAAAAATGCTAATTTGGGCCTTCTGGGAGCCGTCCTAATTTGAGCGCCGGTAATGCCATATTGTAACAGATGCCTTGATGCCTTCTAATAGAAAATGCACAATAGAAGACAGGATATGCCTTTTTGCATGTATAGCTGTTTAAACCCCAAAGTGCCAGAAACAATAAGGACGTTGAATATGAGACCGTATTGGGTCAAGTTCCCCTATGTCACATGTTGTGATTTTGCAATTAAACAAACCTTGAATTTAACTTTAACAAGGCAAACAAACCAATTTAAACCATAAAAATTATCCAACCGTCCTTGGCCTACCGTTATTAAATATGCTATCGAGTTAGTTTCTCTGAGCACACCTCTGCATATGGTTTGAATTTATTATTAGGGTAGTTATCAATTTTCTTTTGATTATTTACTCTAAGTAGTAGTAGAGCTGTTGTATGTTTATGTCAATAGGTGTATAATATGGTATTACCTGAAGCATGACTTCATTATGCTGCTCTCACATAAATCACTTTCTATCTGGAATTATGACACACGAGCATCTTTTTTTGTCTCCTCTAACTAAATAAAGTCACAAGACTTGTCCTATTAACCGTACAATACAAGTTATTTGAGGTAAACCTAATGTATAAACAGCATACAAGCCTGCAGCCAGTTTTTCCCATTTAGTTGAAATTATGATTTATTTTGTTGGGTACAAAAGAAAAATGCTTGAAATACCTGTATTACAATGATTGTGTACATAGTTCAGGATATTTTTCTTGTGTTGTGTGTTACATATTAGTGCCTAGCTCTTTAAATTTTGTTTGTGACTGTACATATTGTCAGATAAACGTACATGGGTGATGGGTCTTTAAAAAAACAAAGACTAGCTGCACTACAGGTATTGCCAAAATTAGAAAGATATTTATACATGTAATATGTCCACATGAGCCTCTATTAAAGGGTTCTTTTTTGCAAAACTAAACTTGATGGAAAACAAAATATTGTAACATTTCCCCTTCATGTTATTAAAATATCAATCTTTATTCTTGATTTATAGTTTAGTGAGGGAGTGCGATTCCAGAATAAACATTGGTGATTGGTATATACGTTAAGAACCCGAATTGTAAGCTTAATGAATATTTGGACATTTAATATAGCATGAATTCACTATTAAATTATACTCAGTTGTATTTCCTTTCAACATTTGGACTTTATGAATTTAAAAGACTAAATACTCAAAGTGAAATATGTCAGAAAAAGATTTCCCTAACATTTTTTACCTGAGATTTTTGGCGAATACTCTTTAAATGATCCTGATCTGCTGGTTAACATTCCAGCTCCTAATCCCTGTGTGCTAACTCCTTCTTGACCAGCTCATTCAGGGGTCACATGCTAGCGCTAAATACCAAGCTTTACATATTTGAACAATACAGACATGATCAGTCCCAAGGCAACATGGACAAATTATGATAATCCACAATGTGGCAAAAATTGATTTACGTGTTGGCCTCAACCAGAAAAGTTCTAAACAGTATATCCCATCCCTCTTTTTGTGAGCTAAGTGGCAACCCAATTTAAGTTTGTCCTGGACTCCTTTTTGTGTTTCATATATATTCTGTCCAAGGGTTGGCAATTGCAATAACCTCAAGTATTGCGTTAAATCCCTGTCGTAAAGAAAACAAACTAGATAAACTTTAAAAAATGTTTCTTGGAATTGCAAGTGGAACTATTTCCCGTCAATTAAGCTCAAATGGCAAACAGTAGGGGGATCTTTTTGTTGTAAACTCGGCCAAGGGTGATTCGGATTGGAGTTGTCTTTCTTTAATTGTTGATAAAAAAATAAATTTTAAATATGTACATGTCACAGCATAGCTGAAATACCGCTGAATGTGGCGTAAAACACTAATCAATCAATCAATCAATCAATCAATCATGTTGTTAATTTGCCATGGTGCTCTCTGAGATGAGGGGCAACAGGTAGCTAGTCTGTTTGTAATGTCCTTGTAAAATAAAACCCAAAATATGACATTGCGATATATGACAGATGGAATATTACCATAACATTTCTTTGTTTTTTTGTGACCAGTATCTTGTAAGAATCTAACTCAGACATAGTTTATTGTCTAGATCTAGTGCCATACACTACAGAAGTTTGATATTCACTGCCCAGATATATTTCATTGTGTACACTTGGATAAATATCTTAAATACCAGTGTACCAGTCCAGATGTTTTCTCTGACTTGTTGTAGAGTGTTCCATTGACAAAGAACTGTACATACAGCTCAATTGCTCATTTTACTGATATAGTTGCGTCATGAAAGAACTTTGGGCATGGATACAGATAATCATTTACAGTTGAGCTGTTATGCTGGTCTGAGCTTACTAGACTCAAATTATAATTTCTGTTGTTCAACACCAGCAGAGTACCTAAACACAAATTAGTCTGATGCTGAGGACAGATTTGTTTCAATATTACGTTCATAACTTTTACTTGAACAATTACAATAAATTTGTCTGTGCTCGCTGTAAGTGCCTGGACATCACACTGATCTTTTCTAGTGATAATCTTCATTAGCTGCTGTGTGATGTAATTTAGTAATTTTCGTCTAGAGAGTAATATATTGAGGTTGGTTTGATGAGGTCTCTTCTTGGCTTTCCAAGACATAGCAATGTCATGGTGAGTGAAATACCCTTTGAGCATAATGTTATGTATCAAAACAATTAATGATTGATAGTTTACTTCTAGTATTCTTTATTCTATCTTATTAGAACTGTTAATATTGTGATAAAATTTAATTCTCAATCTTGATATGGATGATTTTTTAAGACTTTAAACAATGACTGCGTTGGCCTGCTATCCAGATACTCTTGAGCACCCCTGGAAAATCATGTGACCCACGTTCTCGTGAATTCTTACGTCTGGTGAAAAATAACAAAAAATAATTTTTTATATTTTTTTAAAAATCATTTGAAAGAACCATGAAAGAACTTTGGCCATGGATACAATATAGATAATCATTTACAGTTGAGCTGTTATGCTGTAGTAAACCTACAGTACATGAGGATTTTTGTGATATTCTCATTAATCTGTATTCTTACCTTTTTTAAGGTCTTAAATTTGTTGTAGTTCTGTTAAAAAGTTTTATTAAAGATGAGTTTACATATGAGACCTTAACTAAGGTCATTGGCTGGCGATCTCTTCTGTATTTATTTTTGACATCCATGCACTTGAACTGTTAAACTTGAGTGTTATTTTGCCATGTATTTAAGTGTTAGTGTTTACATGTGTGTCTGGCTGGAGAAGGGTCAGCTGTGTTTTTAACTTGCTACCTGTTACAGTTATATTGAGACAACATTCCGTCACTCATAGCATCATTTTTGATGTCCCAGTCTGCTTAAATAAATTTCTTAATGTGTTATAAGTTAATATATTGGTAAACAAATAACATTATGTGTACATTTAATATTAATAGTAACCCCAATAAATTAATATTATTGGGACTTAAATTGCTGTGGCGAGTGGAATCATGTCTCTGTGGTGTGTCTAAAGCCCAGAGTTCAACACCTGTAGACTCTATGTACACTAACACTCATGGGGGATTAAAACCATTTATTTAACCACTTCAGGACCCCATACTTCAATGAAACAGGTGGCCTGTTGTTCATTTAGTTGAAAATGTCGACTTGAACTTTATATGTTTGCTATTGATACTATTTGTAATCCATTGGATACAGAAAACGGTTATTTTGATATTGAAGGTCAACACACCATAACATTTACAGTGGTTGTTTTTTTTACTTTAGTGCACTACTATATTATGAAATATATAGTTCATAAGCCACTATTAACTAGGTCTGCTTGACTAGCCATTGTCTTTGAAGGATGACTCTTACGGCATATAAAAATATGTCATAAGATGCCATCAGGTTTGGGGTTTTGAAAAAAGTAAGGCTATAGATACTGAGGCATGAATGTTGCATGTTAGACACTCTACAGAAAACGTTTAGGTCAACATAGGCTTACATTTCTAGGTATTATTTCTGTTTAAAAAGGTTGAATCTGGTAAATAAGATGATGCCCTCCAGGGGGAATTGAACTCAGCAGGACAGTCATTGCAGTTTAGAATACTCTAACAGATCTGTATTGACTTAAAAAACAATACCAAAACAAAGTTTTATTTGACTTGCTGGAGAAAACTTTAGTTATATCCCTTATGCATTGATCTTTACCATATAATGTTCAAACTTTAACAAACATACAGAATAGTGAGCGTTTAAAGTCAAAGATGTTCTTACTCAAAGGTCCCTAAATGTTGTCGTACGTCACAGCAGTACCAGTACATGCTTATATGTTTAACCCTTCTGGTTTAACCAAATCAACCTCAACTTTCTCAGGTATGTACAGACATGGACTGATTTAAACTACCTCACCTATACTATGGTTGTGTCAACTTGTGTGTATCACCATAATATTTCATTTCAGCCACATCTCCCACCTACACGTTTATACATTTAAATTTATTTATCTAGTCACAGGACAGGCAGGTGATCTCATTGTACACTTTGTAAGGAAGTAAAGAACATGGATTTAATGCATTTCTTTCTCTGAAATTTTGATGTGCAAATTCAGTAAAAAGTTTGGATTTACTCTAATAGCAATTGCCAATTGGAAATGATTTACCAAACTGAGTGAGTTTTCAAGCTATAAATTTGATTAGTTATTCTTATAGGATAAACATGTGAGAAGTCTCTAAATGTTGACCAGCTATAGGTTAAAATCTATCTACCATAATGCATTGTAAATAAAAAAAAATATTGATAAATAAAACAGTTATTACATACATTTTCTATCTCTATTTTTCTTTGTTTATAACAAGAAATTTAGTATTATTTAGGCTGTTAAAATACTTGTTACTAACTAAAGCTCTGTAGAGTCCACTTGTAAAATAGCACTCTTGTAATTTGTAAAAGACACAGCTCTCAATGGTCATGTCAGGTGAGTAATTTTTAACATTTTAAAAGAGAGAGACAACACCCAACTTATTTTCTCCTGGATAGCACTGCTACATGGTGTTAACATTCAGTCCTTATTTGCAATAGGCCTACATGTACATTCCTAATATACACCCCAACAACAACATCTGTTCATATATATGGCAGTTTTTAATGTACAATAACCAGAAAATGAGGCATGGCAACCGATTTTGTGAAACCGGTTGCCAGTTATGAAATAGTGGTAACCAGAAAACCGGTTACTATGACTGCCATTGACTGGACTTAAGTCATACCCTGCTATAGATGTGGTTGTATTTCACTAGGTTTCCCAACAAATATGGTCGACATTGCATATCTCACCCAAAAGGTGATAAACACCATCACTTTTACTTTTTGGTTCTTTGAAGAAAAAAATAGTTCTTAAACAAAAGAAGGAAAAGGTGATTTGATTGTGATTATGAGCATGTATTTAAAAAAAAAAAAGCCTCTAGTGGTGGACCTGCTAGGTACTGAGCTTGTTATTAAAAGTCCACAAAAGTATAGTGCCCAAAACAGTAATTTTGCTTCATTTTTGAAGTAACTGGATGCTCAGTTTTTACAGTTTCCCTATGTCCTGCATTTTAAACATTTTTATATGTCTCCAAAGTAGGCAATTTTTCAATTCAAAGTGTCCAATGGATGGGTTTGACACCCCTCTGCCTAAGCCCCCTGATCAGTCCCTACAGTGAGAACAGTTACACAGACTTCCTTTATTCCATGTGAGTCACCCTCAGAAGTAGATAAGGTAAAGTGTAAACAAACTTCAATATATACTATTACAATAAGCACTTCTCTTAATAATACCTATGTTCCAGGGATAAAATGATATATTTGTATGAATGTGACAGTGTGTTTTGTCAATATGAGATTTAATTTCTCATCTGGTATCTAATCCATAAAAGTGTGACAGGTCCACCATGCTTTTTGAAGACCTTTATAGCTCCATTCCTTTCTTGACATTTAATTAAATCTTGGTGGTTGTCAGAAAGAGCAAATGTTTGTAGATCAAGAAAGACTGTGTGTTTATCTGTCTGCTGACATACTTTTATCTCATTTAAGGTAGTTTTAAAGAACAGCTCACATGTCTTTATCTTAATCAATGACCACTGTTATAGGGAGTTACCTGCTGAATGGGTGCTTACTTACCAAAGGGGCAAAACAATGCGAATCTGCTGTGTCGTTTTTGTTCTGTGTCTTGTGATTCACAGCTCCTGTCTCCGTTGCTCAGTCAATTTACCCCCTTTGGCTGTCAATTTACCCCTTTATGCTGTTATACAACTCTGACTAAACTGACCTAAAGTCTGTGTCAAAGTGAAACCCCCACCAAACAGACTGTATGCCTTATATTGGTAATGAAGTTTTGCATACAGCCAATTTAGTACCAGGATTATTGTAACACTTCTTTTTTTCTGGCGGGCGGTTGGAGGGAACTTCATGTTGCCCTGGTACTCTCAGAGCTAATGGGGAACAGGAAGCCGATCTGTTTGTGGCGTCTGTATCGCGTCCTTGTTGTCTTCCTGTATTTGTCACGTCCTGTCTTTGTTTGTTGCCAGTGGTGTCGAGGGTAGTTTCCTTCACCCATTGGGCTGGCATGTCGTCATACAAGTGAAATACCTTTGAGCACGACGCTAAACCCCAATCAAACAAATCTTTTTTTCTGGGCCTTTTAAAAAGGGAAATGATATTGAAAGGGTAGAAAAGCATGTTGATAAATAAAGGATAGCTAGCCTAGCTCCTACAGAAAGGGTTGAATGTGACAGAAGAGTGCCTGTTGGTTTTCTTTCCTATAGAATTAACCTGTTTAAGCCAATTAACTTTGCGTATAAATTTATATTGTCTTATTTTTAATAATATCGTTATTGTATTAACTACAATGACATAGATCTACAAAACTTAGTTCACACAGCAAAATTGTCACTATTAAAAACAAATGTGTAGAAAAGATCACCCCTAATTCAATTCCCTAAATAATCCAGAATAACTTGACTTCATCAGGAGTTGTAAGCTCCAATCCTTCTACCTGTTTTACAAAGATTGATGGTTGATAGATTGATGCACAACAATACTAGCATTAGAGATATTAACATGGCCAGTAAGCTTATATATGTTGTTGAATATCCCTCAAGGTGATTGACAGGTGTTTAAGGGGATATGATAGCCAATCTGTCATCATGTCATGCATGTGTGTTCAGTATACCATTTCATGTAGGCGTGTTTAACAACAGCTTCTTACTGTTGTCAATGTGGAGTTACACAAGTACTTAGTTCATGTAGATATTGTCTTAGGCCAGTAAATAGTAAATATTTGTTGCTGACTAGTATTTTTACTACCCTAGTTGACTTACATATACATGTTTTTTTATGCAACTTTACCAGAAAATATTTTCGGAATATTTTCAAAATACACAGCATAATAGACAGTTGCTTATCAAGAAAATAAAAGTATGGGGTCCAAAATGGTCATTTTGCTTCACTTTTTATGTAAATGGGTGTCTAATTTTTACAGTTTCCCAATCTCTTGCCTGTTAAAGTTTCTTAAACCAGGGTGTCCAAATCAGACAATTGCTCAATTCAGGGTGTCCAAAGAATTGGTTGACACCCCTCTGTCTAAGCCCATTGATTATAGACTAACATGAAACAAAACAAAAAAGAGGGGGGAAACTTAACAGAATCACATTATGAGGAAGGGTGCAATTAAAAAAAATAAAAATGAATTAAAAAATTCTGGAACAGTAACTTATTTTGTTCACTTATTCATTATCATTAAGTCTTTTTTTGGTAATCAATGACGAATGAGTTCAGTAAAAGTAATAAGTATTTTGTCATGCTCGAGGGATGCTTTGTTGTGCACCATATGACCTGATGAAATATATTTGATGTGATTAATGTTATTGAGATCATCTTGATAAGTGTTTTATATATGTACACACATGCGGCATTATAGAGTTAGCATAGAGATGTTTACATGCTGCACTTCAAATTTGTCTTAATTTAGATAATACATGTATATATTTATACTGCCAGATATATGTATAAATGTATGATATTAAGGGATAAATTGAACCGCATGTTACTGTATGTATTTACACTTACAGTGAGCAGCTTGTATGTAGTTGTGTACCATTCTTAGTAATTGTATACTGTACAGAGGCTGGCACCAAGGGCTTAGTCAGACACCCGGCCACCCATCCAAATGGACACCCCGAAGTGAACAATGGCCTACAAAAATTCCTTAGTTCACTTTGACTTGTGCTGTAATCTTTTTAGGCATAACCTTAAAATCGGTCTTCTAAAATTTTGAGAGAACCTAACATTGGCATAATGGCATTTGCCACTGCTTTGCTGATTTTTTAAAGTGACATTTATGAAACATAAATGATAAATCCCATTTCTCTGGAAAGCTATCATATGAGTGAAATAATCTTAAGTTCTTCAGTTAACCCCAAACATACTGCCATTTTGACAAACAGAAAATGTCATTATTTTGGGAAAACACTTTCTTATAGTTTGAACAGATTCAGTTCAGTAAATTTTGCAGGTTGAAACCTTTCTGGGAATCAAAATAATAAAAATATTCTTAATATTGATTATTCCCTTTCTAAAATAAAAAATAAATTAAAATAAAAAGACAAAATGTATTCAGTCATAGAATAACAAAGTGTTTGTAGAAGAATTAATTGTTTGTTGAGGCCAGATGACTCTATTGGCAAGAATTATGGCTCCATCAAGTGTAACAGAAGTGTTTGGCACATACATACACACACACATGACATGTATGATCATGAAGTGGCCCTTGTTTTATCAGACAAACAGTTAAATTGTTACTAATTCAGATTTGAACTTAAAAACATGAGATTCATATAGTGACACAAAGGGAATTAGTCAGAGATCTGACAAGACTACACGAATAAACACATGATAGTGTGATGAATCAAACAGTCTACCATATTGTTTGTTTTGCGTGAGTGTCTTTTTAGTTGAATCAGTATTAAACAAGAAAAGTGTATTGTGACAGCTCATGGCTGTCTTGATTCGTGAACGAGCTATTGTTAAGATAAGAAAACATGGGACTGGTTTCCTTTGAGCTGATACTTTATGTATTTTGAATGTCAAGAATGGAATGATATACATGGACGTACCAGGCACTTATCAGAATTCCACAAGCTGTTGTGATAGTGTCATCCAATTAAAGGATGACGGACAGTTGAAGGAAGTTTCATGTTGCCATGGTACTCTGATTGCTAAAGAGCACCACCTAGTTTATGGCGTCATTGTATTGTATCTTGAATTGTTCTAGGCTGTCTTTGTTTGTTACCAGTGGCGTTGGGGGTGGTATGGTCTACCTATTAGGCTGAAATAACTGTAGGTACAATTTGCCAAACCCAATCAAACAAATTAACCGTTTTAACCGCATAATGTTTGTATATTTTTTTTTGTTGCTTGACCCTCAGGTATATAAGTGAATCACACTATGTGGCTGCAGCAATCATGGGGGTGTTTTCCACGAGGTTACCTCTAAGGTTTGCCATCGTAATTAGATAAGAGGTAGTGTGAAGTGGGCAATCCATCATCATTTAAGTGAAATACCCTTAAGTACATGGTTTAAACCCAATCAAACGAACAAACAAGCACTTTTTTTTTTCACAAGTTACCAGTGGATATAATCTATTTCCCATTGATGTCCTATCCAAACAAACGGCCGAAGACATTCCTGGACACCATGCAAACATACAACCCTAGTTTAGAGTTAAGTCCCTGTGAGGTATTAATTAAAAAAATAATGTAGGACCATATGTAGGATTTGAAAAGAAATTCATGATCTAGCATGTTGTGTTCCTGAGCACTTTGACATTTTATACAGGAGTGGGCAAATATATTTTCTACCCAAATGTAATATCTATAGCCAAAAAGGTACTGAACACTTTGCGAGAGTTGCAGTCTATCCATTTACTAGTTACAGGGCTCGAAATAGAAAACGTAGAATGGACTGCAACTTTTTCCTCCCCTTACAAACAGTAGCAGACCAAGTAGTGAATGGCAAGCTACTTTCATATTTAGACTGCTAAATATTAAAATTGTAAATCAACGATCTTTTTAGATAACATGTTTGCTGTCAATTCATAAACACAACGAAAGATTTTCATTTCTATTTAAAAGTCAAGATATTCTAACATACATGACATATACATGCATTCTGATTTACAATCTTTTTTATAATTAAGGCTACAAAAGGATGGCCTGCTATTTTATTTTTTAGATTTTTGATTTAGCAGTCTGTTTTTAACTTGGACTGCTTTGACTAAACTTTGGACTGCTTTTGGCAATTTGCAGGCCTCCATTTCGAGCCCTGCTAATGAAAGCTCACCCTGGAATATTTTATTGAAATTAAGTTTTATTTCCAGTTGCTGCACAAAGTGGCAAAAGTAAATTGTTCAATGTTTGTGGTTATTGGCATTATCGATCATAAGATGTAAATGACATTAAGTATGTATCTGCTGTTGCTGAGAAGAGACCGAATGGCATCTCTCCATAGTTATGCAAACTTATTTGAGGAGGACCAATTTATAGGTTTTCCAAATAGTTTCCTACAAATTTTGTCAATCTGATTATCAGTTAAGTTTGTGTTATAAAGCAATTCTGATTTATATGTCATAAATGCATATTTATGTACATGTACTTAACAAATCAGCAAAGCAAGAACAGATGCAAATATTAACAGCTTGATTTTAAAGTTTTGCAGGGAAAGATTACAACAAAAGATTTAAAATTATTTTACATTTTAATTTTTTATTAATTTTTTTAGAAAGT
The DNA here is from genome assembly GCA_031763545.1 of Mopalia muscosa. Lineage (NCBI taxonomy): Eukaryota > Metazoa > Mollusca > Polyplacophora > Chitonida > Mopaliidae > Mopalia > Mopalia muscosa. The sequence goes on along the minus strand of JARFOD010094630.1, from coordinate 20,663 downwards.
GGCTTTAACAATACATTTTTTAGAAAGACATGACGACTGATATAGATGTTCAACTTCTTGATATAATTGGGTAGCGACGTTTCAATCTTATCTACCCAATTATATCAAGAAGTTGAACATCTACCCAATTATATCAAGAAGTTGAACATCCATATCAGTCGTCATGTCTTTCTAATTAACCAACTTCTAAATGCCACTCAAACAATACATTTTTTGTTATTTTTGATCAGCGCTTTCAATTTAGAACAAATTGTTACTTGGTCAATTTTGGTTAAGTAAATAAACAGTGAGAGCTCTTGTTTGATGTTTATTTACAGAACTAACATATTAAACAAGAACAGCATATCGAGTTGGGCCAGTTTATGTATTTAAAAAATCAGAAAAGCAGCAGCGGATGCAAATGTTAGTTTATAGTAACTCACAAAATATTAGAGGCTTGATTTTAAAGTTATGCGTGAAAAGATTACAGCATAGGTCAGATCTATTTACTCCAATACACAAATATTATGGCAATATGATTGTTTTGCAAGAATTGATTTATAGTGTAGCCTAGATGATAGATAAAATGGATGTAATTCAGGTGGGCACCCTGGTACTCTTCTTATGCAGGAGGTAACAATGATACAGATGTATCAGGATAAAGATGGTGTGAAGGACTTTGGCAGGGAGGGAGAGAGCACACTGTCCCCCACTAGTCTAGTCTCTAAGCACCATCAGTAGAGTAAGAAAACAATGTGAAGTTGGTGTAAGGGGTCTCTGTTACAGGGCTTGTGGGAGTAGAGATAAAAGAGGTATTAAAATAAACAAGAGTTAAGGGCTTCTCTTCACACTTCTTCTCCTCACTGGAACAGTTCCCTTATCTCTACCTTATCTTATCACACCATCTATTTTACACATTAACTTATCTAGCAATTCCTTAGTCAGTGATCCTAAAAAAACACCTGAACCTCACTTAAATATACAAGGGTTCTATCAAATTAACACCAATGTACAAATAACACTTTCCACATTGTTGCTCATTTTTTTGATTACTAGAATCCATTATTAATTTTTTTATTTTTTTATTTTTTTCAATTGGCTCTCATGATTTAACATTTAAAATTGACACAGATCTTCAAGTCCAAGAATAAAAGAAAAAAATTATATTCCAAAAAATTATATCTTTCACTGGTCAGTCTGTTCGTTGCTTTTTCAGCGCTGTCTCTCTAATAAATGATTGCTTGTGGATGGTTGGGGTAAGCTTCCTGTTACCCCAGCACTTTCAGGGATAAGGGGCATCATTAAGACAGTCTGTTGTGCCGCCTAGCACTCAATGTAAACGGTACCTTTGCCCACTTTGTTGGCCCACAGCTGTGGCTTAGTGGTTAGCGAGTGCTCTTACACTCCTACTAAGATGGTACACGGGATCAAGCCCGCCTGTCAACCATCAGGTATATGAGTGAGTGCATGTAACTTAATATGGCTTCGGCAATCACGGTTGTGTTTTTGTTTAGGTTTCCTCTTGGGTTTTCGCCCCGTGAGGGAGCGGGTGCGTGGGCCATGGCCCTGCAGAATACTCCCTCGGCTTCCTCGGTCGATCGTAAGAGGCGAGAAAAGAGGTTGCTTTCTGTTGCCCTGGTGTTCACAGAGCTAAGGGGTAATGGGAAGCAGTTGTTATGTTCTGTATTTGTGTCCGTCGTCATATAAGTGAAATACCCTTAAGTATCAAACAAACAGACAAATCCTGTTAAACTAGTCTGGTAATAGGACTCATGATTTTTAAGTTCTAAATTTCGAGTCCATTTAAATATCTTTTTTAGGACATCTAATCTATCCATTTAAAGTACCAGGATCTTGTTAAAGCTCAGTAAGCCTAATTCAGTCAGTTGGATGACATTCCGTTGCGAAGAATTTACTTCCATACAAGAAATATTCCTTGTTGTACAATGTCATGATTGTCATCTAACAGTCAGTTAAAGTAATAGAACTTTGATTAACAGGCCTCAGGGTCCCATTTCACAAAATGATCTTAGCTTATGTTGAATGTTCCTTATAACTTCTAGCAGTTGGGACAGAGAAGCTCAGTAAACATGCAGGGAGTCTTTCATGTTATTTCTGTGGGCTGTCCCAAAATTAGAGTGTCCCAACTTATAGAAGTTGTTGCCATGATGACACAATGTCTTCCGCACTGGGCATCATTGCATTTACATTTTGCATAAAAAAAAAGATTGCATCCGACTGATGGGAGATGTCAAAAGGATGCCATATGCAAATTTTGAGAAAAATTATTCTCATATTGGTGAAGCTGTCTGAAACATGTAAGTGTTATTGCAAAACCCAATCAGCTTCAGTGTAGGCCTACATGTGTCTCACTTTTTGTACAGATTGGACTCCCAGATAATGTGCTGTTTGAAATTGTATTAAGCACATCTTTACTATTTTCTGCATAATCTGCATACATATTGAGTGTCCCGTTTCTAATAGTGAAAGCCACAGCTGGTTGTCTGAACTTAGGTACATAATACATTTCAGGCTCAGATCTATTCTGTGTGACAGCCCGGCTTTATCAAGGGTGGTATTAGTTATTGGTATTTTTCTCAGGGTGCACTCTCCAAAATACTTCTGAACAGCGATATGTAACAGCAAGCTTTAACCTTGAATTGCTAATGAAATCAACCGTACTCTCCTGTGGAGCAGAGGAACTGGCAATGTGTTGAACAAAAATTGATTTCACTCTTTAATATTTCCATTTAACAGCTGCTATCAGATTTAAACAGACTTTTGTACATATAAACGATTGTCTCTAATTCCATAGAAAGTAGTATTACATGAATAACTGGGGGAAAGTGCAATTGGGTAAAAAAAAAAACAATCTAAGGTTGAACTAGAAAAACCTTGTATTCGCAGATTTAAAAAATGGCAGCTGACTGAAGAAAGAGAAGCTAATCGGGACTCTTTTGGATTCTCAAACGGCTAAGGCTGTTTTTCATTTAGCTCATTGTCAACCATGCAAATCCATCAAACAGATAGTAATGCTTGCCAAGTTTAGTTCACAATTCAGATAAATTAATATTTCGATTTAAAACTAGGAAAATCTAGCAAATGATATATTTTAATAATTTTTTTTTTTTATCAAGTCATTGAGGCCATGACTGCTTTACTGACATTAAGTATCACTTGATGGGAACTTAATGCTTGTTCTTATGTATTCAAATTCTGTATATGTCAATTATTTATATGTTTTTCCGGACCTTTAAAACAACAAAAAAAACGTGAAGGAAGGAGACTATCATGAGCTATCTATCACCATAGTAATGCACATGCACAACCGTCAAGCCAACCAGTTTTCCGTAATCTTTACGGAAATGGACGAATGAGAACAATACCGACCTCATGATTTTATGTGGATTGGGCCTGGATAAGGCCGAACTTCATATCAATCCATGTATATTGAAATTCCAGCTAAAACTGAGAAATTCTTAAACTGATATTAGTCACTAAACAGCCTTATAGTATTCTACCCAAAAAGAACTATTCTGAAATTTTCTGCTGAACAAAATAGTGTGGACGTGCAAGACTTCAGTTCAGCACAACGCAGATACATTGTAGCTGAGCTTGACCTACATGCCTTTGTTCGCTATTTGTGAACCAAATTTCGCACAACCAATTCATTGCTTCAATAAATAATTTATAATGTTGTAGACTTCAAAATTAAAGAAAATCTACCCCAGTAAAATACTATTCTGGGCATATTATTTCAATTTATTTGATTGGAATTGCATTTTTCTTGGTTAACATGTGACTTACAACATCAACACAGAAGAAAATTGGACAACTTCTGCTTATTTTGGCTGAATTTGGTATTTACCATGGCCCTGTGTTATTTGTGATTTTATTGGACAACTATTACTGTGACATAATGACATTTGGTTTTAATTACATTGTTCTTTTATCTACTTTCTAGTTCTTTAAGTAAATGTGAAGAAGGTGTATTTAATTTTATAAAAATTATAAGCTCATAAAATTCTTCAATAAGTCTATAATATTTAAAATCATAAGGTAGCTGAAAGCACTTGATTATATGAGAGTTTGGACAAAAAGTGAAATCAAATATAATGTATTCAACAATGTCAAATCAAATATAATGCATTCAACAATATCAGATATACAAGCCAAGTACAAGACAAGCTCCAAGTTGTTGTTATGTAAAAAGCCAATTTTCTGAATGGTGTACAGAACACTGGGGACAGGTTCACCATACAGAACTACAGTAGTTTATATGGGGTTACTGGTACATAACTGTGAAAAAAAGGCTGTCCGTTTTAATGTGTACATTTTTTTTAGAGGTACCCAATAGTGTAGAAATGTAAGCACAAATGTTATCTTTATGATCTGCCCAAGTTAGTTTTTCATTTATGTATTTTCCTAGTAGCTTAACACATGTTGTTTGTTGTTAGGTTTTACCAGAGGGTTTGATAGATACACATATGTTAACAAAATTTGGTTTTATGTCCTTAAATTATGTCTGCATGGATCCACGTTTATAAAAACTTAGATTTTTCAGGATTTAATAACATATGGTTACTTGAGCGCCACATTTCAATATTTTTCAGGATATTGTGGTTGCTGCATTTTATTTTGTTTGTCAGCAAATTAAGTTACAGAACACCATTGTATATGTAATGCTAAATCATTCAAGTGTATGAGAAAAAAGAGGCCTAGGTATTGAACCGTGTAGAACACCAGTAGAGATATACCTGACATATAAATTTATTATCTGTCCAGCCACACACACCATGTTTGATTTTATTCACTTCAACCATTGATAAATAGTTTCTGCTTCGATACAATCTTTGTGTGTTCTGAGTAACCTCCCCTGATTGCCAGTGCTGCCATGACAACCTGGTTTCAGCTGCATGGAAAAAGGGTCACCAACAGGACTTTCAAAATTGTTAGTGTCTTTATATGCAGCGATAATGAATCAAATATATTTTGAACAAAGTCTGTGTAAACCAAAAACTGATGATGATAACTGTTACTACTTCTGCATTTGAATTCCATTATCAATATAACAAAAAAACTCTCAACATATTGAATGGTCATGGCATAACAGTGTATCTAAATTTTACAATAACTGTTTTTGGTAAGTCCATCATGTAGGATATGACAACAGTTTTAAAATAGTGTTAGGTGTTTAGGGTTAGATTTAATAAGGCAACTAAGATAAGGTACCTATAATAAGACACAAGCTCAAGGTGGTTGGAATGAAGCTTCAAACAGCCCTGGTGCTCCCAGGGTTAGTAATCTGTTGTTGGTTATTGTTGTGTGTCTTGTAAATGGACAGTTTCTTTCACCCATTTGGCTGGTACCTCATTAAACCTTTATCAAACATTGGGTACATGTAGCTACAGTAAATTGTATTGTAGTTTCTTGGGCATTCACTGATGTTCAACTACTTACTTCCTAACTATCACCAGCAGCACCAGGGCTTATCCAGATTCACCTTGTTACCAGATTGACAAAAAAACAAACAAGCTATATGCAAAGAAGTGCAGCCAGTTGCATAGAATTCCTATATAGTTATGGCTTCGCTTCTGTCAGGTTCCAAAAACCCAGTGACAACAAGTTTCTTTGTTGATCTATTCTATCTTTAATTAAGGCTTAAACCCCTTAAAATCAAACAAACAATTTAATGTTCACACATGTATGTGTTGTTAACATGATAATTTGAAAACAATTTCACCAATTTACTTGCTACTTGTACTGTAGCTTCCTCTCACTAAGATGATGAATTGGTATGGATAACCAAATTCCATTTGACAAAATGTCTGCCATTGCATAATTAAATGATATTTAAGGCTGTATTTGATGTTAACGCAAAACCTCAAAACAAATCCAATGATTAATTTCCAACTTAGAAATTAGCTTTCTCTGGTTAAGAAACAGATGGGATTACATTTCCCCTAGTAATTCTGCAAATCAATGTAGACATCACTCAGTGAGTAATTTTACAATATTTACATCACTACATATATGTCACTACATATATGTTGTTTCCAATGTTTTGCAATGATAGTTTGTCATAACATTCCACCAAAAATGACAGAACAATATGGCCAAGATTGCATACTTGAGATTCTCATTCCTGTATAAGTTGTAAAGATTAACACAAATTCACAGTTTAAATCATGGAGGTTCCTCCTGTTGCAATCATGGATGGTATCAAACAAAAAAACTCCTACCACATACAGAATTGTTTTCTCTTTGAAGCAAAAAACTGTTCTTGAACTTTAGTAGGAAATCGTGAGCATATTTTTTTTCAAAGTAAGTCTTTAGCGGGACCTGCTACCGACTCAGCTTGTCATCTCATCTTATAATTTCCTGTCTTTATTTTCTTTCCAGGTGGTTACGAAAGAAGTCCCAGGAAGCCCTTTGCAGGCAAAAAATAGAACGACAGAAATACGGCTTTTACTCCTATAGCAGACGTCGTCCTCAACAGAATAGATCTTTTCAATTTTCAGATTGGAATTTTAATTTTGAATATCATAGTTTTTGACAATGGATTAATTAAAGTGTACATACAGCAATTTCTCAAATGACTTCATCAAAATCATTTACAAAAAAATTAAATTAGCCAATACATTTTTTAAGGTATTAATTTTTCTAAATTTTATCCTTGAGGTATCCTTTATTTATTATCTGTTTTCCAGTATCGGATAGTTCTAAACTTCTAAGACATTTTGTACTGAAAGAAACTACTTTTTTTTTTTTTTGAGTATGTGAAGTGTAATAAGCTAATGGTATCGTTGTATAATTGTCAGATCAGGTTTCCGTGTGTTAGATCAAGGGTTGGGGTCCAATTTGAGTCAAACTTGAAGCTTGACAACATATACTGGATATTTTCGGTATCTGTATTACACTAAGCCTTTGATGACGATCCTGTTGTTATGTGTTGTACAGGGGTTTGAAATAACCTTGTAAGCAGTTAATGTTAAGCCTTAAAAACAAATGTGCATCTCCTATCAATTACAAAAGAGAATGTTTGTCACTGTTAGTTTTATTTAAAACTATTGAGTAAAACAAAAGTTGACAAACCATAACTTCATCATAAGTTTTGATTTAGGATTGGATAAGCAGTTTTACGAGTATCAACCCTGATGATTGTAGTCCTGTCATATTAGCCAGATAGGAGCTCTGTTTCTTTGAGACACCCACTAATTAAACACTAATAATAGTGATTTGTGATACCCAATTCTGTCTTTTTATAACTCCGATGGTAAATTACAGACAAACAAAAAGAGAAAAAAATAGTTATTACCATAGTTACAGTATGATGCTACAATTACAATAGCATATTAAATTATATGACCTAATATTATCACACAAGTGTTTACATTCAAATGAAGACTGTTTATATCTCATCTAACAAGTGTGTTTTAACTGCCCAAGCAGATGCCTGCAGACAGATGACATTTTAAAACTGTCAAAACACAGAATACATAGCTTTTTAAATTGTTCATTGTAATCTTTAATAACTTAGCAAATGTCTGTGATACTGGTATTTTTACTAACAAATCTTAAATCAATGCTTTTTTAAACATAAGTATGTGTTATTTAATTTACCTGCAAATTTGGGTTATTTATGCTCTAGTTTTTTGAAAAATATTAAATTAAGATTACTTGTTTTTAAATAAACCACACACCCTCTGCTTTATGTCTCTTTAATACAAGGAATTATTTGTGTTCCAATGGCTGGTTTTGTCTGTGGTCAGCAGATAAATCTACATATGCTACAAAAAGCGAAATAGTTGGCTGAACTCTATTCATACATATTGTGTCTTAGAAATCAAATATAATGGAATTCAGTGAAAGATGTACCAATGATAATTATCATATTGTTACATTAGAATACCAAATCTTTGTATAACCATATCGTTTATGTTACCAGCTAGATCGCTATTATTGGCTTTTTTGTTTTGTTCTGGCAAAACTTTTATTTTCAATCCTTTTATTGTCTTTTATTTAATTGATTGAAAGTTACTGTATTTTGTTGTCAATGTAGGTAATAGTTTGACTTAATACTGATAGATATAATCATATATTTAATAAATAATATCACATCATGTACAAAACAATAATAAAGAATCCCTGTATGATTCAGCAATATGCAAAATGTACACATATTTCATTTATGTACCTGTAAATAAATTCACAGCATTGTTATTAAAAGTCAAGGATTTTTGGAAGGCGGTTGACATTGTTTGACGTTTAACACTGGTTATATCACTCATTTCTATAAAACCAGAGATGGGTACAGATATTGTTTTCTTGGGCTGCTTTTTTTTAATTATATTTCCCCAGTCATTAAACCATACAAATAACATTTGTATACAACAACAAAAAACGAAAATACAATACAAATAACAGCCTATTGGAAGAAGGGACACACTTCAAAGAAAATGTGTAACTTATGTAAGAAAAAAGTATTTCTGAAAACCTTATGAAAAAAACATATCATGGTGAAAGTAAAGGAAATTCTATGACAATGTTTCGTGAAAGTGTTGGGGTTTTTTTTCCAGCTGTAGGACTTAATTCCAGTCTAACCATATAAACAAATTGTTTGAAGGGTTTTATACTACTCCATGCTGAAAAACAAACTTGCCATTACTGCAGTGATATCTTTCATTAACAAAACTCAACGTCAATATAGAAACCTGATTGCTTGCTCAATAATTCTTTGTTTCTGGAATTGCACAATTATTATCAAATATATTTTCTTTTTCAATTTGCTGTGATACTACACGTATTTCGATTTATATTTAGATACAAACATCCTATAATTGACTCAATTACAACAGACTTCCTCATTGGTACTTCAAGTGAAATTTTGTTGTAGTTTATAGTACACCTGCTTTACAGTTCTCTGTGTGACTTGTGTTGTGTTTGGGTCTAAAGATTTGAGTATACACAATAATGTCTCACATTTTTGTTAAAGCTTCTTTTTGGTACATTATAACAGTATACTGTTGTTGTGTTCCGGTTTTGCTGGGCCCAGTGGTAAGCGTGGCTGCTCATGGGATCGCTTTTGCTATCGCTCTCAGGTATTATATATGAGTAAGTCACATGATGTGACACTGGCAGGTACGAGTAGCTTTTGCGAGGTTTCCTCTCAGTTTTCCATTGTATTAAAGTAAGTCACACCTAGAAAGGGACAATCCATGGTTACATACGCGAATTCCCTTCAGAAAGACGTTTAACCCCAAACAAACAAACTGTTATTACTCTGGTTATTCTGGCATGTAAGGGATCAACGAATGCCAGTGAACATCTGTATGTACTTAACACCACTGGTCATATAAATTGAATGCCATCAAATTTTAAAACACGTTAAATCTATACATTTTTTCCGTTTAGTTATTATTGGTCGTAATCATATATTTTAGCTTTCTTTTTAGGGTATGTATAATATTCATTGCATTTAAATGATAGTTCAATATATCAATGCTCATATGTTGATGCAATAGGAAAATCTGTCATGTATACATCTTGTTTTCAATAATCAAAAACACTGTTTTGTGTCTTTAATTGTGAATATATACAGTTTTCATTCACCTTAACTGTTGACTGTTCTGGTTTTAATTATACACCAGCATTTCTGATTTAGATCACTCTCTGGTTACGCACAGTTTGTTTGAAGAGTAGCAATGCTGAATTTACCTAGAACTGGAGGATTCTTAAATTTCCAACATTATTGAAAAGCTTCACATCTTGGTTGTGCTAGTGTTAATTATAGGTGGAAAACACCGCCGTCGTATGAGTGAAATACCTTTAAACACGGCGTAAAACACCAATCAATCAATCCAATCTAATTAGATTGTCAATCAATCTGATTTAGATCTGAGGTTGTTTGAAACATTATCCAGTCGCCTTTATCATAGTCATAGTCGCCACACAACTTATTGTCAACTGTTCCAGACAGGCTATTACCACCACTCGTTCTGACAGTAGTTGAGATAACCCAGAACCGCTCATATCCATTGCATACCTTAACAAAGTCGCCAACCTGCAGGTTGGTTGTGTCGGGCACTGAAATCACGCTGAAATCGTCGGGAAATTGTCGCGCCATTTCCATTGCATCAAGAAGAATTGTCGCCATGTTTCGCGAAGCAATCGTATGCGGCTGGCGCTGTTGCTGATATTTCGCTCGAGGTCGCTGACCCATGTCGTCGATATATGCTGTTGGATTATATATCGACGTGTTCAAATAGGGCGTTTGTGAGAAATACCTCGGACATCGAAGGAAAAAACCTTTGTCCAGGGACAAAGTCATCTGGACGATCTCCAAGAACCGCTTCAATGAAAATAGTGCTACCTGGCACAAGAGGAGTACTGAATTCAGTAATGAGGCTTGATGTGCCAGAACGGGCCCCTATCGTTCCCAGCACATAGCCATGCAAGGGTGGTCCTCGACGATTATGGTATTATTGCGCCTCAGAACATAGGTGGCCAATAGCTGGCCCTTGTTCTTTATCTTTCTGACGGCGTGAGCTTTCCCTAAAGATAAGTACGGATGGCCAAGTTTTATGTCGAGGTCGCAGCCACCCAGCGAATTGATCGTACCGATCGCTGTCTTCCACTCTGTACCAGTATAGTGAAGCTTGTAATCTCGATTAAATTTTAGAGGGGCGCTCTGCTAGGGCGCAGGCACTTTAACTCACTTGTATACTCCACTAGACAGTTGTAAAGCATACAGCATGTTTTCTGTTCCAGCCGCTCCAAACCCCTTGGTGTCTCCTAGGTCTGCAAGGCCAGTAGTTAACAGTGTTTGACGGCCCCAGGCCTTCCAGCATTTGTCATGCTGTTATATGGCCCGTATATGGAAGACTGCACTCAAGTAGCTGGCATATACGTCCCCGTTGTCTAAAACTTTAACAGTCATATTGGAGATGACGCCTGTCGCCAGTCGTTTATACTGCAAGACAGGAAAGGAGACTATCCGACAGCCGTTACACCGCTCCTTCTCTACTGGCACGGGACGTAGCAACGTGCTCGGAGCACCATTCTGTAGGTTAACGGTGCTCAGCTCGAGAAGATAAACAAACAAGTTCGCAATGTATCGCCATTTGTTAGGATGGCCGGCCAATCGCTGGGAGTCCGCAGGCACATCTCTGCTATTAAAAGCGAATCCTAACCTCTATGCGAGCCTCCTGACCAGTGTAACCTTCTTGGTAGAGGTGGTGATCTTAAGGCGCCCACTTGGTGAATGCAGCTCTAGAGAGGCTCCATGAGACTTGAATATCTCTGTGTCCAGGTCACAGAATTTATAGTAGCCATCAGGTATAACGATATGCCCCGACTATCCTGAACACGTAAGCGGTTATTCTGCAACTTAGCGCTGATATTGTACCACAGTGGGCTGTAAGTAAAGCCGCAAAGGGCGATCTTGAACACACCTTTCTCGTTTTCAATCAACCGACTGAGCGTAACGACCTCGCCATTTAGAATGTCCATCAGTGTTTTGTACATAATCTTGCTATGGAGATTCAGCGATCGCAGGACCCCAGAGTGATTTAACATCTAGCAACCTGACAAAGCCCACAGTCCAGGTCACCAAGTCAGACTACTTCCAGGCCACGTTCCCGGACTTGTTTCAGAACTATGTGCTGCCGAAAGTGTCGAGTAAAAACAGCGTTGGTTGTGGGTGGGTACGATCGGTCTACTGCTGCTTTGGTTTCGTTCATAAACATCCACGCACTGCAACCAGGAGAAGGCCCCTCACGGCGGAGACGATAGCCCAAAATATTTTCGGCCAGGAGATTTAGGAGCCAAGATTCAATGGAGTCTATAAGCCCGAGTAGAGCTGCAGCCGCCTTTTCAGCCAGCTTGGCGAGGGCGCTCCAAGGCTCTGTAGGTGCTCCTTAACCAAGCTGAGGCCGCCTTTGTCAGACGGCGCCGGGGGCGGCGGGGTGCCGCCTGTCGAAGTACCTCCTGTAAGCGCAAGAACCAGTGTCGAGATCGCCTTGCCGATCGCCGTGAGAATGCTTGCGATCGTAATGCCTTGCTGTCGAAATAGTGTGCAGACGCGATCGGCCAGCGTCGTGCCGTCGTGTAGGATCCGGCTAATCGTTAATCGATTGCTTATATGGTCTGCGATTGAGCTTTTGGTTTAGCACATTTTTTCTGTGCACCCTGTGCTAAAATAAAAAAAAATCCGGAGTGGGTTTCGGGAATCCTTACTACTAAGGTAATGCCTGACATACAGCGTTCCGGAGGATGATGATGCCATCGGCGAAGCATTCCCGCATCGTTTCGTGGAAAAACTCGTCGACGAACTGGCACACGCGGAAGTACTCGGACTTTTTATTGTCGCTGCTGGGCAGATCGTCGGACTCGAGTTGCACCTTCTACTGCTGCATGTTGAAGGTTGGGTGGCGGTCGCGCTTCTTCACGCATCCGTACTTGCTACCTCGCTCTGCGTTGATATGGACGACTTCACCGTCATCGAGGCGAGGTACCTGGCCGACATGTTTTCCTTGACCAGGCGCACCATCAGCCGTCCTTTCTTGCCGGGGATGGAGGCTTGGAGCCCCAAATACTTATACTGTTGGGGCCTTGGCCGACTCGCATGCAGCGAGGAGCTCGGAACAGTTGAAAGCGACGTTGCGTGTCATAGTTCTGGTTCTGGTAGTCAGTTCTGGTGCGTGTTGCGGCGGGTGATACACCAAGGGAGCCAGTGTCAAACAGGAACTGTATTCTCAACGTAATACATACGCCATATTAGAGTCCGGGTCCAGGACGATATGACTGAAACATGGACAACGACATCAATCGATTGCTTGATGAGATGCATGGCATTCCGGGCGGCGAGCACAATAAACCTGGCATGCCAGGGGCCGGCACTAAGCCTGTGCATGACATGCCGGAGTCATCGGACAACAGAGAATGCCTCAATAACCCGTGAGATGCTCGCCACATCGGCCGCGGGAGGCCAGACTGGAAAGTATCTCGGAAGCACCCTGACAGCAGACAAAGTCGACACCCTCACAGACGGAGAATTCGAGAAGCTGTATTCTTGTACAAAGCGCGATTGGGCGGGGTTATGACAAAAAGCCCTGGGCTGCTCTGCAGCTGTATACAGCAAAGTGCTCCCCATCCCCATATAAACCCATTCAAAGCTCCCCGCAGAGCTGATCCTATCGTTGAGCACGCTCTAAGCAGTGCTATGCGTGGTGTTTACCGCATTTTCGGCATGTGGGTAGCACGGCTTACCACAGCGATTACCACTATGAAGTACTGCCAATTTAAAGAATCCTCTCAAGACATGAACGATTCAACCGACAAGAATAATGGAAAAAACAGCAGAGCCGGAAAGACAGCACATCCTGAGAAGACAGCGGTTCCGGAGATGCAGAGAGAGACAATGCCTAAAGACAAGGATCCAAAAAAAGGTCGCCGCGGCCAGGCAGGCGAAACAGGACAAACTGAAGGCAGAGCTTCAAAATGCCACACTTATTAAGCTAACGTGGCAGAGTGATTCGCAGATAGATCTTCCAAAATCTGAGCTGCCAGAACAACGGACAGGCCCGCTACGAGTACGGAATACCACCGACTAGATACCTGGGGTTATAGGAGTGGTGGGTTTAGCCGTGGCTGTGCTGTTCTATCTCAAGCCCTCGAGTCGTGAGGGAACCAAGCGACTGAGAAATGGAACCAAAGCTGTCCCCCCAAATGAAGGTTCCTCACTACATGGCATAACGAAACTCTCCGCAATCATGTCTACCATAGCGCGGTTGTCACCCTGTTTGCCATAAGCTACGCCCGCCTCGGCAGAATGGCGTTTGGGGGCGCTTATCCGAAGCTCAACTTCTCTCCCCGAGACATGGGTATGACCGTTGCTGGCGTCTCCTTGGCTATGGCGTCCAAAGATGCCCTAATTAAACAGGGGATCATACCTGCTGATATCGCGAAGTAACGCGAAGTAGCCTCTTCGCAATACTTGTGGGAGGTGCTCTTGCAAACGCCCTTGCTTTCTCGGGGTCAAACTTTCTTTTCTCATCTTTGAAAAGCATGACACAGCTCTTGACAACATACCCGTGCTAAAATTTCGGCCTGTTGAAGACTCGTACAGTCTTACGTATAGCAACTTTCGATGGATAGCAAACCCGATTGTAAACTTCATTGGGTGCATATGGTGGCCTCGGTGCAGGATTTACGAGCCTTAAAAGCTGTTTCTTGACGATGTGTGACCAAGCTTAACACCCTGACGCCATACGCCACTTGTGTACAAACACACCATGTTACCAACGATTAGCGACTTTTCTGGAACCAGGATTCCGCGATCGGTGGCACAGCTAGCGATGATCGGTATCTTGGGGAGTCTGACGTTGGTTATTCGATGTAACCATTACACTTCTTTTTGGCCTGTTGAAACTTGTCACTGTCTTACATAGCAACTACGAATATACTATGGGTCTCTCTGAAGAGCGTTACTTTACCATGCTGGATGTGGGTAACAATGCCCGGACAATGATCGATACGGCACAGGCAAATCTCGACCTGTGGAGGCGCGATGAGAGTCCAGCTTTCCGATTTGCTGCTCTTGTATTGGCGTGTCCGACCGACCTACCGTCTGCGAGTCTCCCTGATTCCGTCGCCAAATCATGTTGGAGGCTGATACGCCTTCTTAAACATATGGCAACCTTCGATGTACAGCAAGCAAGCATCGAAGGTGTCGAAGATATACTACAGCCCAATGGGCTACTGGTAGGGGGGTCGCGGCTATAAAACACCTAGCCGCCGTAGCGAAGGTTCCAGAGGAGCCTGCGAGAGCCTGGCTCAAGAAGCAGGCAATCTGGCAGATCTACTTGCCCGCACTGCGGCAAATCCCAAGGCCGAAGTTTGGTGTTACCTCGCCTAATGGGGTCCACCAGGCTGACCTGCTCTTTCCCCCTCATGATAAGATCGGCAAGCGCACCTACAAGTACGCTCTTACAGTCGTCGATGTGGCTTCGCGATATAAAGAGGCCGAGCCGTTGGGCACAAAAGAAGAAAAAGGGGTCGCTAACGCTCTCTCCCGCAGCTACAAGCGGAGCCCTATTAAATGGCCGAGTCTACTCCAGGTAGACCAGGACGTGAGTTCATGGGCGCGGTGAGCAAGCTTCTAGCCAAACACGAGGTGAAAATCCAACGCGGTCGCGTTGACGTCCATCGGGATCAGGGGATTGTGGAACATTTCAACCAGACCCTATCTGGGCGACTTTTTGGACACCAGTACGCCCAAGAGATGCGGCTCTAGTCTGGGTGCGGTCGTCCGACTGGGTTTCGCGGCTGCCAGCTGTCGTTGCGGCTTTGAACGATGAGGAGACCCGACTCATCGGCAAGAAGCCCTCGGCAGCCAAAACGGTTGCACAGAAACCCTCCTCCGTTGTATCTGGCCGTGCTGTTGGTAGCGCTAAGAATAAGCTCTCCTCGGGCATTGGTGTTCGGTATCTCTATCAGCCTGGTGAGCTAGAGGGTGGGCGCCACCGCGCTAGTGACCCTGTATAGTCTCTCAAGGCGTACCGGGTAGGGCATTCGGTCACGAAGCCTGATGAGCCCGTGGTGTACTATCTGCTAGATGGGTCTTCTCGCGGTTTTGTTCGGGAAGAACTTGTAGTTCCCCAAGACACTGAGCTTCCATCTTCTGGTGTTCGAAGATGATTCCAGCCAAAAGCTGGGTTACGTATTCATCCATCTCGACTGTTGCGTCCTTTTGTCTGTAGTCCAAGGTGCCCACTCCGTTTTTGGTAATCCAGCGTTTGGATGCTGTCCATAGATGCGGTGGCGCTCCCTTCGAAAGACGTCCATTCCATGATGAAAGGTCTTCTTTTTGAAGAGTGCCTCTTTGTGCTGCTTGTGGCGGATGTGCTTCTTCACACCCTTGACCTTTTTTATGTTGCAACCGGAGGCTTCGAGGGTGCTATACATTTTGGGGCGCAGACCGACATACTCTGCGATTGGACGCCCGGCACACTCATCCTTTATCTTCCCCAGAACCTTTTTGTTGGCCGTGCAATGTAGAGGGTGGTCTTTTGGGTAGTCCGAAGTGTCGATCAGCTTCGTTTGTGTTATAATGTCCTGGTGCACGTCCTTGGTCTCGATCTCAAGGGGCAGCGAATCTGTGTCCCGGTAGATAAATTGGCTGCGCTCGCCATATTGTGCCTTCATCTGCTTGTAATAGAACTCGTACATCAGGTGTTTGGAGAGGTCCAAGGGGCATATCCCTACATATACTGGGTGGTTCAGGACTAGGCGGCTCTTGTGAACCTGGATGACTGAGTGGTTGTCGTCGAAGATATTAGCTCTGGCGAAGGACGGGCTGGCAATAAGTCGTCTGAGCTTATCCTTTTCGTGAGGCTGCACGATATTTACATTAACCCGCTTGCGGAGGTTCTCCATCGTCTTTCCAAAGACAGAGTTGTTCATGAGCTTGTACAGGTCTTTCTGGAAGTCGTAGTCGCCTTTGTACTCAGCTCGGTGTTCATTCGGATATAGGGCTCCATCCAGGCGCTCTGCTCGAAGCGAAAGCTCTGGATCTTCTTCAGGCATACCCAGTGATAGGTAGAGCTGCAGGTTGCGGTAGTGGAGAACATAGCGTGCGGAGGTTGTGGACCAGCTTCTCAACCTCGGTAGGTACCACAGCAACGCCAAGAAGCTTGTGGTGATATTCCGACATCCACTCTTTCGGGATCACCATGCGCTTTGGGGCCAGCGGGTAGGCGTTATGTGCTTCATGCAGCTCATCCGGATACTCAAGATCTACCTCTACTATGAACCCGTCTGGGCTGTTCAGCTGTGCTCGCAGTCAACAGCTCACAGTCCTCTTCCCATCGAAAGCCGCTGACTGGAAGGGACTGGCTCATTGCCCAGCCATACAGATTATTGTCCAAGTACTGAATGTAACTGTTTGGTTTGTGGGGGTCATAGCCCGAAACATATGGGTTGTTGGCTTTGCATAACGTTTCGAGACCATGGCTACCCCGCCTGGCATCCCCTTCTCGATGAAGAGGTGATGAAGAGGTGCTGGTCGTAGTCCGTTAACAGCTCTAGCTCAACGCTAGTTTTCTTGAGCAATGCGTCCCGGGAGAGTCCGGGGCTGGTGTAGTAGTGGGCGGGGTCAAGGCCATACTGCTGCATCCGGAAGGTCTCGAATACATCCGCTAGGAGAACGTCGGTGCAACAGTAGAGGTCGTGATATTCCCCAAGATTGCGGCACCTGAAGTTCTCCCGCACTGTTTGTGGATGGACATAGTCATCCTCGCTGATATTCTCGTCAGAGAGCTTGCTATAGATGGCCTCTTTGAACGGGAGCTGGGGCTCTTCCAACCGCTCCCAGGAGTCCATGTTGGCTGGCTAGTATTGTGCTGTTATTTGGAATTCCTCGGGCTTATTTGCCGCCACCAGCTTTGCAAGGGAGGACAGCAGGAACTGGGCACTGTCAATAAACCGGAGCAATCCGAGAGAGGAGATATGCTTCTCCGTATTGTTTGGGATGCAGTAGATGCGACCTTGAACTTTCGAGATGGTTTGCATCAGCAGGTGAGAGTGATACCCCCGCAGGTTGTGGAAGATTACCGGGATCAGACGCTGTGGGCAGCTCCCCTGTACTTACCGGTGATGTGGCAGTGATCGCGGGATGGAGTCGTTCCTGAGTGGCTTTTCGCACACATGACAAGTGGTAGCTTTGTTATGGGCCCATTTGTCCTCTTGCATCATCTGCATTGCCTTGGGGTCATCAAACACCGCCTTTATTTTACGCTCCTCAACCTGGAGTGCATTTAAGAAGCGTTCTACCGGGCTGATGCCTTTATATTCCACGGGCGGCTCTGTATGCCCATCACATCGCACCACGACGTAGCATAAGCTGCATGCCCCATGATGGTGTGTTTTCTAGGTGTTGCTTTCGATCGGGTTTGAGGCAGCTCCCTCGCCGTTTATTCCGTTGAAGTCCAGATTGTCCTCGGCAGGATACTTGGCGGGCCATTGAGAGTCCTTCCCCATGAGAAAGGGCGCCGACCGCAAGGCCCATGGTAGGCAGAGATCGTCTTTGTTTTTCAGGTTGAGGACAGCCCTCAGCCTTCTTCGAAGCCTCTCAGTGGCTGATATCGGGCAATGTCCAGCCAAAGCGTTTCCACCTTGTGGACGACCCACCCAGATCCTATATTTGTCCACTTGTCGAGCACCTCTAGGATGTGTTGAATGGTCTTGTCCAAAGCTGGTTTGATTTCGCTAGCCTGAAGAAGTGCCTTAAGGACTCTACCGCTAGTCAGGGGTAAAATTTCGACTTTTTTTTTTTTTTGCCTTTCTGAAATCTTCTTTTTATAATCTTGATAATGCAAAAAGTTTGACAAAAAAATGTATTATTTTAGAATGTTTTTTTTAGATTTAAATTGTAAAATGCGTGCTTCAAAGATTATGCATATCGAAGGGCGGAAGTGATTGACGAGATTATCTCACCTCGACTGACTACCTGCTGACTATTACCACAAACCAATTAGTGAAAGGTCCACAGATCAATTACATGATCGTTGGGGATGTGTATTTGAGCCGAACAGTAGACGTGGGGAAAAATGTTTATGGGTGGTAGAACACACATTTATACGGACTACTCCCGCCTCCAATAGGACTCAGTAACAAAGGTGTGAACGTAATCTGTGATGCCGACGTCTGTAAGATTTTGGAGATAAAACTGCCGTTTAAAGACATATTTTTTAAATTATGCACTAAAAAAATTAATGCAATAGACAAAACTCTATTTCGCCTTTTTATTCAATTATAAAAAAAAACATGTTAATTAAATTTATTGGAGTAATCTTGAAACAAACCCGAGTTCAATCACTTACGCATATAGTTGCCATCCATGTATTGTTTTGCCGTTTTAAGATAGACTAGGCCTAACAATACGCATTCATGTAATAAAAACTCGGAATAAAGGTTATAAAAGGGATTTTATGAATGCTGTCTTTGTCTGCTGGGCCTGATACAGTGTAAAACTACAATAAAACAAACAAACAACCGAAACAGTCCTCTCTTATTTGTATAAACAATCGTTCTCGTCAATCACGGCTGTAAAGGGAGGTAACCGGAGCTGTCAGTGGTCCTCTCTCGCACTGCCATGAATTCTCCACTGTATGGCAACTCAAAATCCCGAATCTCCGAGAACTCTTCTCGATTGACATCCGGGCAACGCACATAGTTTCAAGATGGTGGTTTACCAACCAAACACGAAGCGTTATGGTAACCACGGAAACGTTTTCAGCTGATAAATCATCTTGATTATTACTTTGAAGATAACCACATTGGTTTAGAAAAATATATATATTTGTCAAGGTAAGATGATAAGAGTGATAGACAAGACATTAACTCAATGAACGCCAACAACCTGCTAGTCAAAAGGATTTCGACCAACAACAACTTGAGTGTTTTACGACGGAGTTGTTCAGTTGTTAACTGTCAACTATTAGCATCAGTTAAAGACAATAGTTGACAACAATTTTTCAGTTCAGTTTAATGCCGAAAGTGATTCTCAAACTACCTGCCTTCACATTAAGGTTCTCTCACATTCTTGTTTAATGTAAGCCATATAAATAAGACCTACATGTATGATGTAGGCTAGATGTTACGCATCTAGGTCTAGTTTAGACGAGCGATGGTCTCCTTTCACGACTCCAGAATGGGTCTGTTTTGGTCAAATAAACGTGACAAGGTGGGTGTTTTCGAATGGACAAAAAATCTTAAGCAAATCTTACCTTCTTCCATTGTCTATTGACGGTATAATCCTCTTCATTAGTTTCACACTAGGTGATTTTTGCAAAATACATTTTTAAAAAGTGACTGGGCAACCCAAAATACTCGCCACAACTGTCAAAGCGTGTCATCTATTTATACATTTTCTGTTGTACATTTGAGCGGGAAACGCGTCACACGACAGCCGACTTAGTAGGTATGCTCACCTGTCCGGTCCGACGTCCACCAACAAAATGACTGATTGTCGTTTTGTCAAAACGAGGACAGCAAGTTGATGGCTGACTCTCTAATACAAAATAGCTCACTCATTGTCAGCAATACAGCGTCAGCGATCAAAACAGATGTATTAAATATGTGTGACAACCACCATAAAAATTTGAAAGACAACGGTCTTGCTATAGATACAAACATTGTGCATAGACAAAACAGAAAGGGTGTATGTAGCAACTTTCGGCAAATAATATTATTGGATATTTTTTATTAACAAAAGTTACAAGTATAAGTTTATTTGATAATGCATGGCAACGCATGGCGCTTCATGTTGTGAAACCACTTTAGATTCAAGAGTAGATTTCAAATTTGACATTTGAAGCAAGTGGAAAAAGATGAGGCTCTTGAAAAGGTCTTTCAAATATATATTAAAGTTAAGAGTTAAGATTGCCATATGTGGACAGTTGTATTTAAATTATGAATTACGAATGATTAGATATAAATAAACATTATCTCTATAATTATCCCACAAGTTAAAAATTCTCAAGGTCTATGGGAATCATAATATTACATTATATTTGGAATCTGGACGATTTTTTCTTTTTCAATAGCCCCGTGAGGGAGCGGGTGGGGCCATGGCCCTGCAGAATACTCCCTCGGCTTCCTCGGTCGATCGTAAGAGGCGAGAA